>CAUYQG010192585.1:0-20648 GCA_963574415.1 Tarsius wallacei
TCCACTCACCTCGGCCTCCCAAAGTGCTGAGATTACAGGCTGAGCCACTGAGCCCGGCCACAATTACTTCTAAGTAAGGCCGGGTGACAGAGTGAGACTCCAACTCAAAAAAAAAAAAAAAAAAAAAAAAAAATTGTAAAAAACACGTAAGACCTGTACATTGAGGACTACAGACCTTGCTGAGAAAATCAAATCTTTTAAAAAACCTAAATACATCATGAAATATACCATGTTCTGTTATTGGAAGATACAGAATTGGTATCAATTTTCCTGATATTACTTTATAGATTCAATGCGGCCTCAATCACAACCACAATGGGTTTGGACTAATTTGATGTTGGGATCAAAATGAAAGAAGTTGGTATTATCTATGTGACTGTGATTCTGATTCCTCATGCAGATTGACAAGGGAACTTAAAGAAAAGGTTTTGAGCACAACTCTCCCCAGATTGCTACTATCCAAGAGAGAATACGATAAAATTAAGAGGCAGGTGCAGCAGGCTCAGTAGCTCAGTCTGTAATCCCAGCAATTTGGGAGGCCAAGGCAAGTGGACTGCTTGAGCCCGAGGGTTTGAGACCAGCCAAGGCAACTTGGTGAGTCCTCTACAATAAATAAAAAATTAGCCAGGCATAGTAGCACGTGACTGTAATTCCAGCTACTTGGAGGGCTGAGGCAGAAGGATCCACTGGAGCCCAGCAGGTCAACACTGGGGTAGCCATGAGGGTGCCATTGCCCTCCAGCCTAGATGATGGAGTGAGACTACAACTAAAAAAAAAAAGGCAGGTGCATGTACCACTGGAAACTCGATAGTTTTGTGCCTTCAGTGAGATCTTGTCACCTTTCTACAAACACCACAAATGCAGGTCTGCAGAGAGACAATTCAGACATCCTGTACTTAAAACTTGTGTGGGTTTTTCTCATGTACAAGTTACCTTGCATATCTGTGTCTTTTTATTTCATAAATGTAGAATCAGTGTGTTGGGGAGGGGGATGTCCTAGGTAGTTGATGGAATGAGTCAAATTGTGTGTATTCATGAAGATTTTGGGTAGCCTCAGATTAGCCACCTAGTCTAATACTCCCATACAGCTCAGAGGCTTATTTCTGTGGAGAGCAATGGGATAATTTTCTTCTTAGTATATTTAGTCCTTTAACTTAGTGACTCATAAAAATTATTCAATTTTTTCATATGAAATAATCTGAATATAAGGAATATACTATTTATTTCTCTGAATGACTTTCATTGACTTACTATATCACTTCTTAAAATTATGTTATCTAGTCATTTTAGACTACTAATTTATCTTCATACTCATTCATCAAAGAAGGAATTATAATTCTAAGTCTTCATCAAATACACTCAGTTTTGTTTCTTTCATCTTCACAAAACAATTAGAACTATTCCTGGAAAGTGCCTTACAGGAGAAGGCAAGATGGCCAGCTAGTAGCAGCTGACATGAATCTCTACCATGGAGGGGAACCAAAAATGGGAATAAGTCTCTGCACTCAAAGCAGGATATGGAGTTCTCACTCTGGGATTCGACAGAAGCCACAGGTCCCAAAGGAGGCAGAGAAGTGTGGTCAGGCAGCCTTCTGACAAGGGTCTAGTTTCAGTGCCAAGAGGAAGTTGTCCAGTGTGGAGAAGCAGTGAGTGAAGGAATAAGGGAAAAATCCTCAGGAGCTCCAACTGCCTCGGTGGTCAAGAGAGAGCCTCTCGGACCCACCTCCCCAGACCCCAGGCCAGCATAGTTTTATCTTTTCCAGAATGCCATTTACTTGCAAGCATAGAGTATGTAGCTCTTTCTGATTGACTCCTTTCACTTGTAATAAGCATTTAAGGTTTCTCCATTTCTTTTCATGGCCTCATAGCTCGTTTCTTTTTAGCACTGAATAATATTCCATTGTCTGGATGTGCTGAAGTTTACTACTGAAGAACATCTAGGTTATTCCAAGCCTAGAGAATTATGAATAAAGCTGCTGTAAACATTCATGCACAGGTTTTTGTTTGGGCATAGGTTTTTAACACCTTTGGGTAAATACCAAAAAGGGGAATGACTGGGTTGCATAAGTTTTATAAGGAAATCTCCAAACTGTCTTTCTAAGTGGTTGCATCAATTTACATCTCCACCAGCAAAGAATGAGAGGCCCTGTTGCTCCATATCCTCATCAACATTTGGTGGTATCAGTGTTCTGGATTTTGGCCCTTCTAGTAGGTGTGCAGTAGACATTGTCATTTTAATTTGCATTTCCTTGATGACATAGGATGTGGAGCATCTTTTCACATACTTCTTTGCCTTTTGGGTATCTTCTTTGGTAAGATGTCTGTTAAGGTGTTTGGCCTATATTTTAATTGGATATTTAGTTTGCTTACTATTGAGATTTAAGAGTTCTTTTTATATTTTGGATAACAGTCCTTTATCAGATGTAACTTGTGCAAGTATTTTCTCCCAATCTGTGGCTGGTTTTCTCATTATCTTTACAATCTAGGTCATTGCATAGTTCCAGTGTTGGCAAAATATCATGGCTCATCTTATAACTGTAGAATATCAAAATGACTTTTTTGAACTGAAAACAGTAGCAAAGTGCCTTTGAAAAATGTAATCTCAACTCTCTTAAAACCATTGTTTGTCTGTTGAAGCTACTTCCTAAACTTATTGTTTTGTAAAAACCCACAGTTCTAGGGTGGTCAAGTTTGGTCATCTAATTCCAGTTTTATTTGTGTCTTATTTTATTAAAAATGTATTCTTTTATAACATAAAAACATTTAAGAAGTTGTTTCTACTGGATGAAAAAATATAGAAAAATAACAATGCATCCCAAAACTAACAAAATAACAAACACACAAACAAATAATGTTGTAATTATATACACAATTTAAGAGACAACCTGGCTAAAATTAGGTTATGAGTCTGAAAATGATTATGGATTATTGATATAGCAATAGTATTTTGATTAATTTGCATGAATAGAATACTGCTTTCAGCAATGCCATCATGCTTAGCAATAATGTAGATTGTAGATTACCATGTCTTACATATTTCATATCAATTTGTGAATTCAGTGAATTTTTATTGAAAATAACCTTTTGTAACATGCACTCTGTCAAATCTCTATCAAATAGTATATATAATAGGATGACCTTTTAATGGGTTATTTTATATTTATGGTTGAAATGAAAGCATTTTACCAAATAATGCATTGGTAATGTTTTAAATTCTCATGTGCATGCATGCTTTGAAGAATATTACAAAATTAAGAGCCCTGCTAGGCTAAGAGTAGACACAAACAGATTTGCTTCATGAAGATCTTTTAAATAATATTCCAAACATCTCCTGAAGCAACCAAAATAATTTTCTGTAAAGAGATATTAAGTATCAACTTGCTTTAGTTTTGAATTGGTAATTCACAAAATAGAACAACCAAAGCATTGCCTTTTCTGTTACCTTCTCACCTCCATCTTCCTCCTTCACTCTGCAGGTTTTTAATAATCTACCATCCTCCAAATTTGCAAAACCTTCTACTTTTCCAAAGTTTATCTTCAAGTCTATCATTTGCTTCCTGGAGTACAATGTATATTAGGTTCCAAGGTGAACCCATTAAAGCACCACAGATTGCTAAAATGCTACGCATTTACAATGAGCAACACAGATGCAAAATAAGTAATGAAAAGAGACCACTACCAAAACTAAATATTACTTTGTAAACATGTGTCTTGATCTTGAAAAAAGCAGTTTTAATTAGCAGATGAAAAGAGGGTAGAAGAGACTTCCACAGACATTCTGAAAGCTGCTTTGAGAACTTTCAAGGACTATAGAGGTTAATGGCAAAGGTTCTATATAGTATCTAATAGAATTTCCAGATATCAGACTGACTTATTACTAACGGGGGTATGTATTACTGTTACACGCATTATCCATGGCAAGGTTCCTGTGTGACTCACACAGACAGAAGACTGTGGGGAAAGAACAGAAAGAGAGCAGGGCAAAGTAAAGAGACGTCTGACATGATTAGGAAAGAGGCGAGGCCAGGCTCGGGGGCTCAAGCTGTAATCCCAGCACGTTGGGAGGCCGAGGCAAGAGGATTGCCTGAGCCCAGGGGCTCGAGACCAGCCTAGGCAACTTGGTGAGACCTTGTCGTCTCTACAATAACTCACAAAATTAGCCGGTTGTAGTAGCGCACACCTGTAGTTCCGGCTACTTGGAAGGCTGACGCAGAAGGATCGCCTGAGCCCAGCAGGTCGAGGCTGTGGTGGCCGTGAGAATGCCACTACACTCCAGCCTGGACAACAGAGGCTCCAACTCAAGGAAAAAAAAGTGAAAGACAGAAAAGGGAAGTGTTAAATAGAGTGGGAGTCTATGAGTGAAAGTTGATAACTGAACTGGGAACAGAAGGAGGAAAAGAGAATGTATGGGACATAGTCTAAGTCACCAGTAATAATAGCTCTCATTTACTGAACTCCCACTCTATGCTGGGATTGTACTAAGTGCTTCAGGCTTTTGGTTTTCACACTTAAAGGCAGTATTTGTCTCATTCATAAAGAAGAAATCCAAGAACCACAAAGTTAGTTGTTAGGTTGAACCCTATGAAGTTGCCATATTCATATATCAAAACCAGGTGAATATTGGTAATTGTATACAGTTCAACTTAACACCTTGCCAAAGGGCACAGAGCTAGTAAATTGAGTGTTGAGGTAGCAAATGCCTCAAATACCTGGCTCCAGAACACTAATTTTTCCCCACTTTCCACACTTCTATATAGCAATACTGGAGAAAAGAAAAAATGTATTATGGGAGAAGCTTGTGTCAGATAAGAACTCATTCTGGCCCTGACAGGGTCCCATGGAAGAAGAAATAGCTGATGGCTTTCAGAGCATGGTGGAGGCTAGGAAACAGAGCAGAATCAACTATTTGAATGCCTGCGTTATTTGTGTGTCTGTTTGCAGGTTGTCCTCATTAGATTCTTTAACGTATATAAAAAGTTCATTGATATGGTGAAGGCCATGTCTATAATAGAATGCTTACATGATAATGTGTTTATATACAAGGCAGATATTTTAATTTCCTCTCTCCCTGAAAAAGCATGATTCTATTGGTTTTCAATAGCTAGTGTCTTTATGCAAACTATTCCATTCCAACTGGCTGTAAGTACGAGTCAACAGACAATCTAACGGCTAGGTGAGTTCAATCAGTACATTAATGTTTTGTGAAGGGGCTTCTTTGCAAACTCTTTTATTGATTTTTGTATTTTCACGTTCTCTAAAATTTCATGCCTGGACCGAATCCTCTGCCCATCAATGAGTGTAGCTCCATCTGTCATTCTGGGCTTACTTGTCATTCTTTCTGGGCATTAAGGCAGCACAGAGATTACTCCCATATATGCAGATGCTCCTCCCTTCTTCCTGTCCTTTTATCCTTCCTCCTTTCCTTTTTCTTTTCTCCCTCCCTCCCTCTCTCCTCTTTTCCTCCCTCTCCTTTTTTTTTTCCTTCTTCTTCCTGATCCAGACTTGGAGAGCAAATCTGTGAGAGGAAGCATGGATTGGACATGGGCCCCAACACCCTGAAGAGGCAAGAAAGACTTAAAGTGGCTATCAGAGGACAGATGCTTCTTTCCAAGCCTACATTCCTACTTTTCAGTTAATAATACTCAAAATCTAGTACGTGTCAATCGCAGGCCACAAGATTTTCCTAATACCCTTTCTCAAATATTTTGAGAAAAGTTATTCTGCCCTCACCAGATAGAAGAGTGAGGCCAGTGATCTCCAAAGGGATTTTTTAAAAAGATGTGGGGTACAATTTAGGATTAGGTATAGAAATGATCATTGTACAGGTAAAGTTTGGGTCTAACTGTGGTCCCCACTTTGCCTGGTTTAAGATCAGGTACCCTTATTGATGTTGTGTCCCCACCCCCACCCTGGCAGTATCCCGCTACTGCCAATCCCTTTCTTAGAGTATTATGGTAAATGTTCAGGGTCCGCTTATGAGTGAGAATATGGGGTGCTCGGTTCTTTGTTTCTGTACTAGATCACTGAGTATTATAGACTCCGAATCCATCCAATTTGCTGCAAGGTTCATAATTTTGTTCTTCCATCATATATACGTACCACATTTTAAAAATCCAGTCCTCTTTCAATGGGCAGCACAGTTGGTTTCATGTTTTTGCTATTGTAAATCGTGCTGCAATAAACATGCGTGTACAAGTATCTTTTTTGTAGAATGATTTGAGTTCCTCTGGGTGTATTCCCAGAAGAAGGACTGCCGAGTCATATGGAGGTTGATTTTTAGATCTTTTAGGAACTGCCACACTGTTTTCCACAGAGGTTATACTAGTTTGCACTCCCACCCTCTCAGTGTGGTTTTAATGTGCATTTCATTAATGATTAGTGAGGATGAGCATTTTTTCCTGTATCTGTTGGCTGTTCATATGTCTTCTTTGGAGAAGTATCTATTCATGTCTTTTGCCCACTTTCTAATAGGGATTTTTGAGAAACATTAATCCTGTGAAATGCTCTTCAAATAAAAGATTAAAATGCTGTTGAGAAATACCATTTCTGGCCCTCATTATAATGTACATTGCAATAGTAAAGTTTCTGAGAAGTCCCAAAGTAGTAAAATCTGTTTATCTTTGTTAACCTAGCATTTCTCAAATTAATTTGTTCATAGGAACATTTAAAAAATATAACGTATCTACCAATGTCTCATAATTAGTCTTTCATGGAGCACACCTTAGAGCATGTTGAATTAGATATTAACAAATTTTCATCTGAACTGCAAAAGAGAAGATATCTCTTAAACAGATAATTTGAAAGTAAATTTTTGGAATTTCAGAAAGGAGCCTAGTCTCTAGTCTTCTGTGATTTCCTGGACAAAGTCTGTGTTCACCCTGTCATTTTACTTTGTAACTTTGTAGACTGTTAACAAGTAGGAAGGTAAACGGAAAGAACACAGAACTTGTGGCTACGTGGTTCTCCATTGGAGTTTCAGTTCTTCCAAGATCAGCTGTACAGCCTTGACTACAAGGACATTCATCTTTCAGCCTCAGTTGTGTGTAGTGAGCTTCTAAATTATGCAGCCCTCTGCGAATTTTTGACACGAGTCCAGAAAGGTTAGATCAATAAAGTTTGAGTCTTTCTTTCCCCCAAATTTGAGTAATTATTTCTACCTTGGTGATTTAACATATTAAAAATTGATTACTTCTCTCTCAAGGCTTGTGAATATTGTTTACTCTCCTTGTAATAGAGTATGAGTTTCTTTGTGTATTTTTTAAACTTCTGATCCATAACAGTTATTCATTTAAATACCTCTTAGTCTCAGATATTTGTGTTCTAGGATACAAGAAAAGAATGGAGACCGGAAATATGTAAGTAATCCCAGACTTCTGCTTTTCCAAGTCTGAGATATTTTAAATCAGTGAAAAGGCAGAAGGTACAATAGAAAGTGTGTGTGTGTGTGTGTGTGTGTGTGTGTATGTGTGTGTGTGTTTATTCTGTAAGTGTGGTTCCAGCATCTGATTATGTGGGGTGCTTGTTGAAATGCAGATTCCTGAGCTCAGCCCCAGATTTCCTGATTCTGAATCTTTGGGGGAATCTGGGTGATTGACAAGATCCTTGAGTAATTCTTATGTCCTTTGAGTATTGGGAATCATGTACCCTGAGTACTGGGAACCATGGGCCCAGAAGGAACTGGATGTGAATCCTAATGTTCCTGCCCACTGGCTGGGGTGCGCAAAGGGTCCCACCTAAAAAAATGACACTCAGAAACTCCCTGTAAGTTAGTGGTTTCTCTGTCAACCAGGGCTTGTCAGAAAGAGAAGAGGGCATTCTTATCTAGCATACTGTATCCCACTATGCAAAGATCTGCAGAATACTTCTTCAGAGCTCTTAATTGCGACATTTCAATAAACTGTTCTGCTCCCATGTTTTAATAAGTTGGAGTCAAGGTTGCCTTTGTGTCTTTGTTTTGCCAAAGGGATTACAGATATTTGCTTCTGCTACCATTCTTTTAATTTGGATTCATATAACGTGCATGTTTATAGTCCAAGAAGGCAAGAAAGCAAACTGAGACAAACATGTGCTTTCAAAGCTTGCCATATGGACCTGGACAGGACTACAAAGATGAGCCAATAAGCTCTTTGTCTCTCTGAGCATGGACCTTTTATCATATGTGGCCCCATCTAGATAGCTTTTTTAAAAAAAGGATAAAGTGTAATATCAGAGCCTAAGAAGAAACTTGTAACTGTTGGCTCTCTAGTGGACTCATGGGCTATTTAAAAGCACCCAGTGAAAAAGAAACTTATGAGGTTCCTGCTGCTTAAGCTAGATCTTGGAACCCTGAGGAACTTACTTTTTGTGTATAGTCTCTTATTTTTTCTTCATTTTAAAAATTACAAAAGTAATACATGCCCCTTATATAATATTCAAACAGTACAAATGTATTTATGCAAAAATGAAAGTTATTCCATACTAGCCACCCCACTTTATTCCCTATTCTTTCTAAACATATATGAACACCCATGACAACATTTACAAAGACTCATACACACATGAGTAATTAGGACTCTGACTTATAAATAAGAGAAATCCAATTCAAAAATTTTAAACAACTGGATAGAATCTCTTGGCTCACATAAGTATACTGAAGTAAGGCACATTAATTCAGGAATGACTGGATCCAGGGGTCCGAACAGAGTAGTTTTGCTTTCTCTCCTCTATCACTTTGTTCTTTTGACACTGCCTCCTTCTGTGTGTCTGCCTCATTCTTCCAAACTCAGTTAGCTTTTTTGATGTGTTGGGGAACATACCAGCCCTGCATTTACTCTGGATTTAGGACAGAATAGATAATATTTCAACAAAAACAAAAAATCTACATCCTAACTCCCAGAACCTGTAAATATGTTTCCTGATGTGACAAAAGAGAATTAAGATTTCAGATGTAATTAAGATTGTTAATAAACTGGCCTTCAAATACAGATATTTTTTCTGTATCATTTGGGGGAGCCCAAAGTCATCACAAGGGTCCTTAAAGTGAAAGAGAGTCAGAGAAAGAGGATGGGAGCAGAGTCGGAAACATGTGATGTGAGAAGGATCCAACCAACTGTTGCTGAATTTGAATATGGAGAAAGGGGCCAAGAGCCATGACAAGTGGCTGGCCTCTGGAAGATGGAAAGGCAAGGAGATGGATTCTCCCCAGAGGTGTGAGAAGGAAACACAGCCCTGCTGGCACTTGAGACCCACAGCATATTTCTGTCCTACAGAATCGTGAGACAGTAAGTTTGTGCTCTTTTAAGCCACTAAGTTTGTGCTGATTTGCTCTAGTAGCCATAGAAAACTAATACGGGGCCCAAAAGGCAAGGGATTCTTCTGTTTGAAATTAAGTTTTTTAAATCCTTTGCAAGTTTTTGATTATAGCATAGCTTGGTTTACAACCCAACCTTTATCCCAGTCCCATGGTTAGCAGAACAGGATACTGTAAGTGTTTAGCTCTGAATACTCCTTATGGTAGGCGGAGGACCAGGAGACTGAGAATGGCAGTCCTCCTCCCCAGAATCGCATAACCAGCATGAGAAAGGATAAATTTCCCAAAAGGAAGATTGTGTGGAGGCAGATAAAACCTCTAGGCATACTCATACATGTACACACACACATAAGCTGAGTTTGTTGCTTATTTTTTTCTTTTGTTTTATTTTTATTGATGGCAATCTCACTGTGTCTTCAGGTTGGTCTCATACTTCTAGGCTCCAGCGATTCACCTGTCTCAGCCTCCCGAGTAGCTGGCACAACAGGTGCACATTATTTGGCCCTGGCTCGCTTATTTTTTAAAATGGGTTTTTAACATTTATATTGTTCTTCAACTTGCTTAACCCTCTGTATATTTTAAAGATTACATTTCAACTCATATAGGTCTTACGTTCCTCTTTTAACAGTTTCATGGTATTTTATTGGATAGATGAACCAAATTTATTCAACAAAGCCCCCTGTTGATGGAAGTTTAAGTTACTTCCAAACTTCACTTACAAAGAAGACTGTATCTTTCAACATATTGCTTTACATGTTGCATACCCTGGTTTTTACTTATTTACTTATTTATTACTCAACATTGGTAATGTGAGCAATAATAGAACAACAACAGGTGTTGTGAGTTGAATAATGGCTCTCAAAATATATGCCCCCTCCCCATGATCCACAGTATCAAAGAACTTTAGTGGTTGTGCATAAAAGAAATGAGCAAACAAACAAATAAGTAAATAAAGGAAGGACAACATGAGAAAAGAAAGAAAAATAATGAGAAGAAAGAAAGATAAAGTAGATTGTGAGTATGACAACCAAAGAGTCTTGAAGACCCAGCAGGGCATCTTGCCAAAATTAAGTTCTTTATATTTAATTCATAAACAATCCTGAATAGTCTCAGAATGTACCTGGCATTGAGTGCGCTGACACAAGCCAGCCTTCTCCCCACACTCTGCTGATTCAAATCAGAGATCAGAAATACAGCAAGCAATATTTCAAGCATAGAGCTAGGAATCTGACTCTTGGATGATTTTTGATGAGCAAAGCACTAAAAGCATGCAATAAGACCTGCAGGTGTAACCAAAGCATAACCAAAGCACACAGCTGTGCTTACCATATTTGATTATTTTTCTAATCTTTACATGTACAGATCACTGCTAGGCCAGAAAGTTCCTACATGGCCACTGGCAGCTGTATATTCATTGTTGAAATGAACATTTTTGAAGGGAGAAAAGAAACCAGGTGTTGAGATGCCTGTTTTCAGAAGGGACAAAGAAGTGTATTACTGCACATCTTTAAACCTGCTGAAAGAGACAGTGCGAGTCTTGGAAAATGGAACTGCATAAAATCTCTGCCTCCTGCATCCACTGTAGCACAGCAGAAATCCCATCTTAGGCTTCTGGCTCTCCAGCACGTGGCTCCTGCCACTCTCTCTTTGGAATTTCTCTCCCTGCTTCTATGGAAAGACAGACAGACAGATCCTCCCTTCACCCTTCAAGACTTATAGCAAATACACCTCCTCTCTGCCCACTCTGGAATGAACATGAAGGGAATGTATTATTTATATTACTAAATTGGAGTAATTAATATATATCATAGAATAAGGCCATTTGGAGCAAGCAATGGAGTAAAGTAGACCAATGTTAACAAGACTCGGATTCACCAAGAACTGCAGTTTCCCAAATTAGCATTTTTTACCTAAGTGTTTTCTCTAGGCTCCTGATGAATAAACTTCCTCTGTTAGGGTACCTGAGACTTGCTCTTTTGATAGTCTTTGAGGTACTCGTTTTCTCTGTGCATTTAAATTGGATCATGGGGCAGGCGCCTGGCAGTCCTCTAAGGCTTCCCTCAAGAACATCTGTGATGTATGTTTAATGCTTTCCCACTGTTACAGAGATAAATGCCCGTAATCCTGAGTAGAAGGCCCAATGTTAAGACTGATGGAATTATGTGAATCCCAGGGTCACAGGAATTATTCTACATTGAAATATTTACAAAGTATTGTTCACTGGATTCATGATGTGGTGTTCTAGAAACAATGTGGTTTTATTAAATTTTCCAGCAGCTTCCTTTGCTCCATTTATACTGGTTTCATTTTTCGTTTACCCCCTTCTCTATCTTTTCAATTTATGCATTTTGCTCTCAGCCCTCAAAACCTCTATGAGCTCATAGTATATCAGACTTTGCACTGAGTTTCTCATTTGGCTACTTTTCCTACCGCCTCTCTGTTGTTCTCATCTCCTGAGCATCTAAAGGCCCCCTCATGCTTCTTAGATTAATCTCCCACTGTCCTCTCTTTGCTTAATTAGATAATATCTGAGACAGCTTTGAAGACGCTAGTTGCTGTCCCAAGGCTAAGTGGGATTGTTATAATTACTATCTTGGAGCCTTGCATCATCTAAATCAGCAGCTTCTCTCTGATTTGTTTTCTCTCTTAGTCAGCTGGGTATGACAACAAAAACAGTCTTACCTGAAATGAAAAATTCAAAATATCACTGAGTTCTTTACCTCAAGTTGCCTGTTAATGGAATTTGAGGCATATCCATGTGGTTTTGGCCTGGGAAAAAGAACAAGGAAGGTTAAGCCATGGTTATGTGTATCGTGAATGATCATGGTCTTTGAGTTTTTTTTTTAATGACTTCTGTTTTTATTACTAAACCAACACAAACTTTGTATAGAGAATGTGAAAAGCACTTATATAAAGCACATAGATGAAAAGATATATCAGTGTTGTTTTCACCATCCTAATTTTGTGTGTATGAGTATGTATTCTATACTCATATTAATTGCTTTTTACACACAAATAAGAGTCAGCCTGAGCATAATGTTTTCTAGTCTACATCTTAAGCTTAATACATATGCAATAAAATAACATTTAAACTAAATTTCCTCTACATCATCATAATCATAAGGCCCCCTGTTATACTGATGGTGTGTAATTTATTTACCCAGTTTCCCATAGGTAAACGATTAGTTGATTTCCAATCAACAGTCCAACAATGAATTAGACTAATATAAACTACGTTGCAATCAACATTCTTTATGCATAGTCATGATAGTTTTTAAATGACAATTATCTGTCTTCAAGAAAAATTTCTAAAGTTAGATGTGGTGGTTCATAGGATATAAGTATTGGGTATTTAGAAAGACACCCAAAATATTGTGCTAAATTTTGCTGCCCACCTTCTTTTTATTAGAGAAGGACATTCCACATTGCAGAATTTCTTTCTCAGTCTTTTTCTGGCTTGATATGCTTTGGAAATGCCAATATTGGATTCTTAGGAGGTTCTAAGATAATTCTCAGGAGTTTCTTGTGACTCGTAAACAAACTGGCCACTAAAATACAGCCAGTCTAGTCTTATGCCAAATGAGAAGGAAAATTCTAAAGGAAGGAAGATTATCAATGCTCATTGATCATCTATAGAGTGCTGCTATTGTATCTTCATGACAACCTTGTAAGATAGATGAGGTATCACCTTAATTTTATAGATGAGTAAATTAAGCTATCAGGAAGCTAAGGCATTCGAGAGCTTGAATTCAAGCGCCTACTTGATGCCAAAGGTTATGGCCTTTCCTCCACTCTAGAACTCAATTATGCAGTTTAACACCTCAGAGCAGAGTTTCCAAAAGCAGGGAAGAATCTGCATCTAACTGAGCTCTATTTCTCTTTCTTTTTAAATATTAGTTTGGTATGCATGTGCCTTTTCAAGTGTTAGAAAGCAACCTTTTTTCTCACTTTCCATGTGGTTCATGTTTTTATTAGACTCCTTGATGTATTAAAATATTCTTAGAGCATTCTTCTCTCTCTTCACCTAAAAATTTAGTATATATTCATGAAGTCTTTGAATAGTGTTGTATGGGATGTCATTTAAAAGGTGTTGCAAAATTGGTTCATAAAAGCAAGACCTGCTTTTTGGGAAAGTTAACATTCTGACTCAAAATGAACCTAACCTGTGAGCCTCAGGGTGATTTATATCCATGTGACACTAACCGATTCTTAAGGATAATTCTGAAATCGCTAGACCTAGATGTTTTACAAGCCAAACAATGGATTGGAGAGTTTATACTCACAGTTTAGCAAAGGCAATGACAATATAGCATAGAGGTTATAAGCACAGGCAGACAGCTTCAGAACCAATCTTAGCTGTAAGTCTCTGTTTCCTTCTCTGTATAATGGGGAGATGCTAATGCTTACTTGGAAAATTAGAATGATGATTAAACAAGCTCATGTGCTTTCAAGTGCTTATTAGAGTTCTTGAAACACGAGTTTTATATCAGGGATGATCGTAGAGGAAAATGTTTTTAAGAAATACAGGAAACAATACATTAAGTGAATTTGTTCTGGAAAAGCATAAAAGAGACATAAAAAATGACTCTCCTAGTGTAGAAATCAAGAATATAGTATCCTTTTTTTCTTTATTGTAAAAAGTGTCACATGGAACCCAGAATTTCTTCATCCACTTAATTTTAACCAATTACAGAAAAAATTCCTTACTTCGTTTAAAACCATGTTCTTGCCCTCGCCCCCAATGACAAATCTAATCAAAGCTTCGAGTTCTTAATACATAATATGCACATTCATGTCACATTTTGCAGTTTTGGGGAAACCTATCTATTCAAGATTAAGATTGCCCCAAAGCATGGATGTTATAGGACACAGTTCATCTAGCTGAATGAGGTCAGAAGGGAGAGGTTATGGTCAACTCAAGGCTCCTTTTGCATATACTTAACCCTCAAAGTTAGATATCCTAATCATTGCCATTTACTGGATACATCTTTTGCCCTTGAGAACTCAATGCAGGAAGGAAGACAAATAGGAAAATAAACAATTGCAGCACACAATGTTGCAAGGTTAACAAGAACATACTGAAAGGAATGGTTTCACAATGCAGGTTTGGGGGGCTGAACACATCACGAGAACGACTCCTACGTAGGCTGATTTCACAAGTGCAATTGTGGCCCTAGGTGTGTCGGAATTTGGGGAGACTCTATGGACCATGTGATAACACCATATCAGAATCAGAGAGCCAAACTACAGGCAACTCCAAGAATCACCTACATCCAATCACCTATACCTCTGGCACTCTGATACTGATGTACTGTTATCATGTGGTCCACAGAATCTATGAAGCCTAGCTCCCTTATCTAAGAGAGATGGAGTAAGATGGTGGTAGTGATCGGGAGATGAGTGAGATACTGTCACCCTTTGTTTGATAAGTTTTATCTCATCTGAAACATCCTCTAAAAACTATGATACCCATGCCAGGCCTTGAGATTCCTGAATTCTTTAATCCAAATATCCAGAATACTTTGTTCTCACTCATAAATGGACCTTCAACAATTATAATACTATAAGAAAAGGCCAGGCAGTATAGGGAAACTGCTGGGGGTGGGGGAGGCAGGAATGGCAGTAGTGGGAATCTGCCAGGGGAGGAGGGCACACCTCATTAACAAGGGTACCTGCATGATGAACATTTGTATACCTAACCCTGAATTGTACCCCACATCTTTAAAGTAAAAAAATTAAAAAGCAAAACAGGGAAGAGAAAAAAATTATATACTGGAAGAAAAAAAAAGAGGGAATAGACATACTTGACCCTCCCACTGACAACCCTGTTTCTGGAGGGCTCTGACTGCGTCCCATGCTGGAAACCTGCTTTTTAGCAAAGGATTATAACTCAGACAAGCAAGAAAAGAGAGATACTAAGAAAATGGCCACCCATTCAATGATGCTTGAGAGTGTGGAGCTAAGTTAGAATGTTTTCTCTAATTTAGCTCATCTAATTTGGTTTTCCCACTTCAAGTGCAGTGCTAACTCCAGTAGAGTTTGACCTTCAACACACCTAAATTCCACTCATAACCCTACCACTTGCCAACCTTGGGCAGGTTACCTAACCTCTCTGAATACTCAGTTGACACATAATGAATGCTGATTGTATACCTGGTATAATTCTAAGTATTTTATATATGTATAGACTCAGTTCACCTTCATAACAACACCTTAAAGAAGGAATTATTATTACCACTGGATAGCAAGGCTCAGGAGGACAAGAAATTTGCTTACGGTATGCAGCAAGAGGGTAGAGCCAGCAATGAAGCCCAAGCCATCCAGTCCCTAAGTTGGTTCCCTCCCTCTCAAGGCCTTGGTGCCTGTGGAACAGCAGGTCATTTCAACATTTGTAAAAACGGGATGATGCCTGTTTTTCAGGATAGGCATAGGGTTAAACAAGACTGGTTTTGGCAATCAGCAAATGGTAGGGTCTCTGCCCATAAGGTCTTTTTGGAAGGGTCCACAGGCGTTGGAGAAGTCAGGCCAGAGATGGAGAGCACATGGCCACAAACCTCTGAACAGCAGCTAGCGGACCAACCGCCTAAATCCCAGTGCTTTTAATCTGTCCTCCGTTTTTCATCTTTCTGCCTTTTGTTCTTGTTTACCTCACTGCTCTCAAGTGACTATTCAAATGTGTTAAAACTATACAATTTTATTTCCTTGTGGTCTTCGTTTCTGGCTATGCTGATCATTCTTTGTCAACAAATGACCTGGCTTTCCCCAAAGTGAGAGGGTTGATATGTTTTATTTCAATTACGATAATGTTCTTTCAAAGGTAAATAAGCAGCAACCATTATGAGGAAATCAAAAATACACTCAGAAACAGAGAGCTGATAACTACCTCTTCATTAAATCTGGTTTGAGCCCTGGTTTTGTGCAAAATGCAGGTTTCACACTGAGCAAGAGGAAAAGGGGCTTTTGGATAAATCAGACATGGAATCAGTCTTCAGAGCGGGGCAGGAGTGAGGAAGAGATGACAGGCTAAAAATGATAAGCAAGGTAAAGGGTCCTATCCTCCATTCAAAAGGTGACCAGAATGGGCTGGGATAGCTTGGAGAGCAGAGAGAGTGCTTCCATCTGGGATGATCATGGACAGCTGTCTGGAGGTGGTAGCAACTGAACAGGTCCTTGAAGGACACAAATATTCTGGACTAGGGTATGGTAAACTCAAATGGCTGAAAGGGTGAAAGACATCACAGGATTAAAGAGAGTTGAAGTTTATTTTTATAAAGAAAGATGACTTTATTCCCTGAGGAATAAACATAAGTTTTGATCTCATTTTTAAAAATCTTTCTCCTCATGTTCAAAATGCCTTCAATAGACCTAACTCCCTTTTTTTTTTTTGAGTTGGAGTCTCACTCTGTCACCCAGACTGCAGTGCAGTGGTCGCTCCTGGCCACTGCAGCCTTGACCTGCTGGCTCTGGCGATCCTTCCGCCTCAGTCTTCCAAGTAGCTGGAACTACAGGCATGTGCTACCACGCCTGGCTAATTTTTGATTTATTGTAGAGATGAGGTCTCACCAAGTTGCCCAGGCAGGTCTCAAACCCGTGGGCTCAGGCAATCCACTCACCTCAGCCTCCCAAAACGTGGGATTACAGGCTGATCCACCGAGCCCGGCTAGGCCTAACTCTTAATACTGCCTCAGAGTTCTCATACTTGCTGTTTCTTTTGATTTGAACACTTCTGCCAAATCTCAGCTTGTTCTGTTTAGTCTTTTCACATCTCAGTTCAAATTACCTTCCTCAGAGAATCTTTCTCTGCCTTCTCTGTTGAAGTCTCTCTCCCTCAACACCCTGTTTATCCTCCACTCCCCTAACGCACACATCTCAGCAGTCACTTACTATGACAGCATCCTTGTTTGTTTGTGTCAAAGCACTTTATACACTGTCTTGTTTAGTGGAGCATATAAGGCTAATGCATGTATGTTGAATGACAGAATGAACAGAGGCAGCTTGGTAGACTCTGAGATCAGATACTTGCTTTAATTCTGTCATCACCATGTAATTGTGGGATGATGAGAGAGTCACTCACCCTTTTATCACCTCTTCTCATCTCTAAATAGGATATAAGAATAACGACCTTACAGGATTGTTGAAAGGATTAAAGGAGACTTTTAGTTAATAAGTGCTCAGTAAATGTGAACCCACCTTTTATTTCCTGAGTCCTCTTCTTTGTGATCTGTGCCCCCTGTAGCTCAGCCCACCTAATCCATAGCTGGCTTTTATGCCTTCCTTGTCCCAGAATCAAGACTGTCCTTCTCCCACCTCCTCAAGGTTGGTACAGTTCACTCTGCCACTGAACCACACATTGCAGATTATTGTCCAACTGCATCATGGGCAGGATTTGATTTGTACAATATTTCAAGGGGATATTTTACTTCTTTTTTTTCTCTTCACTCTTAAGTCATAGTTTATTTATGTATGCACACAATATAATACTTTCCTAACGTACTTAAAATGCCACAAATAAAAATGAAGGCTTTGCATTACAGCTGCTGGACAAAATATCAACACTGTTGTGTGAAAACAGTTTCTTAGTCCTTTAGCATCAGTGCACAGGGAATGGCTCCAAGTAGTGTGTGATTCAGGAGAGAAAAAAGATTCAAAAGATTGGTGGCTTGTGGAATAGATCCTCTGTTCTCCATTGGCACAAATCAAAGAAGGAAGTGTCATCCTTGGTACCTTTGTTGGGTCTCCCTGCTACAGACAGATAATGTTATACATAGATGCCCTCAGGACTAAAACCGGATGAGATAGGATTCTGAAGCACACGGAGATTATTGGGGAGCTGCCGATATGAACCAGGTCGCTTCAGGGACCCCCGACTGGAACGGTGCCTCTCTTTCTAAGTCTGTAGGTGAGGCCTCCATTTCAATGGGCTCCACCGGCAAAACCATAACTTTTTTCTGTCTGCTGGATAAACTGGAGATTGACTTGCCACAGCTCTTTAGTCAACTGCTCCAGTTCTTGTTCTTTATCCTGTAAACGTTGGGTGGCTTGACCAAGAGACCTTTCCACAGCTTTAATGCCATTTTCCAACCTCAGACTCTGTTGGCCTTGAATGTCAATTTCCCCTTTGGCTTTAGGGATCTCTCCTTTAACCTCTTCCTCATTGACTTGTGCCTCCTGAACTTCCTGTTGCAATTTTTCTGCTTCAAGACCACTCTCCGTAGTCTGGATCTGTGCCAAATAGTCCTTTAATTTGCTTTTACATTCCGCTATTTTCTGTCTTATTTCTTGAAGGTGATCCTTCAGCTGCTTGTCATTTTCCTGTTCAACCTGTAACTCATTTCCCCAAAATTCCTCCTCTTCAATTTCCACATCATTTCTTTTGATCTTTTGCTCTAGGCAAACAATTTCCTCTTCAAGGTTAGAGCTATATTTTTGCTCCCAAAATCATATTTCTATTTCATTAGATTCCAACTGTTTCTCAATGGATTGAAGTTTTTCTGTCTGCAGACGGATCAGCTTCTTCAACTCATCTGCTGCTGTTTTGCAGTTATTCAGCACCTTTGGCTTAAACTCAGTTTCTTTGCCTTTTCCAAAAACGTCCATTCATCCTTTGGCACCTCCTGTGAATGTTAATGATTTCCATTAGGTTCTCCCCTTTTGATCGATTTGTCAATCGGGGCCTCAGCTTGGCTAAGTGGGGCAGACTTTGCCTACATACAGTTCTTCCAGGAATTCGAGCCACACTGTCTGAAGCAGGCCGCTGAGAGATGGCCGGTTCGCCGCAGAATGTGCTGCGCACCACTGGCATACAGCCCCCGTTTGTTTAAGGATATGATAGGCTTTTCACGAAGCGCGAAGTGTCTTTCAGCATCTCTCCATTTCTCTCCCAGGGTGCACCTTCCAGTTCGACCTGCTGCTTGAGCTAAGGCTACAACCACATCCTGGCAAGCTGGGACTTCGGTGACCCCAGCAACAACCCTCTGAACTCCATCCCCCCGTGCGGGGCACCGGCCAGCCGCCCAAGGGCCCCGGGAGAGGTCACCGGGCGCTCTGCCGCTTCTCTGGCTCCAGGAGTGCGGAGAAGGCGGTCTGTGCGGGCGGTGGGTTTCGCGACGGCGCAGCCCTTGCCAGCGCTCCAGGGCCGTGCGCGCACCTCCCCAGCCGGCGCTGGGGAGCCACGGGGCGCAGCCAGTACGTGACTTCCACGCCCCTTACCTGATGCTGAGCAGTGACACCCAAGTAACGTACTTGATGCGTCAGGTGCATTAGATCGGCCGGCAGCAGCGTCTCACGTCTGTCATCTCAGCACTCTGGGAGGCCAAGGCAGGAGACCGCTTGAGGGCAGGAACACAGCCCGAGCAATGTAGGGGTACCCTTGTCTCGACGGGGAAAGAAAAAAATAATTGGCTGGGCATGGTAGTGCCCTCCAGCTGGTTGTTCCAGGTATTCGGGAGGATCCTTGAGCCCAGAAGTTTGAGACTGCCATGGATCACACTACTACACTCCTGGGTGTCAGCCTGGGTGACAGAGTGAGACCTTTTCTCAAAATTAATTAACTAATGCAGTATATTTATCCTCAAAACAAGGGTGGTTTTTAATGACACCTTTTCATTATAAGAAGCGAGATATGAGAGTTATAGAGAAAATTTAGGAAAACTCTGATATGCAAAAAAGAAAATATAAATTTTCCTCATTCCTAACACCCTGAAGTAACACTTCTAACATTTTGTTATAGACATACAACAAATTTATATATCCAAATGTATATATATCTCCAAATTTCAAATCATATCGTATGTTCTATTTTAACAGGTTTTTTCCACAGGATATATTAGAAATACCTTGCAATGTTATTTAATATCCTTTTGCAGCGTAATTTTAATATGTGATGACCTGGCATGTGCCACACATGAACTATAAACTCTAAGTCACTTCCCCTATTGCTAGCCATTGGGACATTTTGTTGTTGTTAACTTTTTTAAAATTTTATTTTAAAGATGTGGGGTACAGTTCAGGATTAGGTATACAAATGCTCATTATGCAGGTACCCTTGTAGATGAGGTGTGCCACCCCCCTCCCACAGATTCCCACTACTGCCAATCCCACCTCCCACTCCCCCACCCGGCAGTTTCCCAGTACTGCCAATACTTTTCTCATAGTATTACAATAATTGTTCAAGGTCTGCTTATGAATGAGAACATGTGATACTCAGTTCTTGTTTCTGTGCATGATTATGGTAGTGGAACACACTGGAATACATACCTGGGAGTGAAATTGCTCTCTTCGAGGATTCACCAGATGCCATCAAATTATACTCCAAAAAGTTTGTACTAATTAAACTCTCTCCAACGGCATGAGAATCCCT
>CAUYQG010192586.1:0-11300 GCA_963574415.1 Tarsius wallacei
AAATGGCGTCCTCTTCAATAAACAGTGCTGGGAAATAAGTATCCATATGCAGAAGAATGAAACTGAACCTCTATCGCTCGCTGTATGCAAAATCAAATCCAGATGGACTAAACATTTAGATGTACGACCCAAAACTATAAAACTAGTGGAAGCAAACATAAAGAAAAACCTTTTAATATTTTATAAGGATATTGGCTATTATAAGGATATATATTTTATATATAAAATACAAACAGGCTTTTTATATTTTATAAGAATTTGGCCTAAGCAAATCGAGGTATTTGATGCCAAGACCTCAAAGCACAGGCAGCAAAAGCAAAAAAGAGACAAATGTGACTATACTAAACTAAAGAGCTTCTGCACAGGAAGTCATCAACAGATTGAAAAGACAACCTGTCGAATGAGAGAAAATATTTGAAAACTATTTATCTAACAAGGAACTGATGCCTAAAATGTACAAAGAACTCAGCAGCAAAGAAACAAAATTTGTTTTAAAAGTATAAGAATGAGCTGCATAGACATCTCTCAAAAGAAGCCAAAGAAGTGGGCAACAGATATATGAAAAAAATGCTCAACATCAATAATCATCAGAGAAATGCAAGTCAAAACCACAATGAGATATCATTTTACCTCAATTGGAATGGCTATTATCAAAAAGACCAAAAAAAAAAAAAAATGTTACCAAGAATGAGGAAAAAAGGGAACTGTTATACACTGTTGGTGGGAATGTTAATCAGTGCAGCCATCATGTAAAACTGAATTGATTCTGTGTGTGTGTGTGTGTGTGTGTGTGTGTGTTTCTGTGTCTCCTTCAGCTCTGTCACTTCAAATGCAATCAGAGGTACAGCTTTATCTTCAATTCAGATAGGAGTTGGAACCAATCTCATTTTTAAATATTCCAGAAAATGATGGACATAGGGAGATTGTTACCATTAGGTAAATAATTTCACTGACACCATTGAGCCAAGCTCCCAACCTCCATCCCTTGCTTCCCTGTGCTAAGTCCCTGGTCTGAGACTCTTGCAATTCCATTGCAAATCTGAGTCTGGCTACTAGGTGGGATACATCTCCATTTTTCTTCTCTTTTCTTTTTTCTTTTTTTTTTTTTAGTGAAAAGAGTTACAATTTGCAAACAGCAACATGCCTTGGAACAGTTTGCTTACCATGATAAAAGATGTGCTTGGAAACTTCACATATATGTTAAAGTATTTGACCCCCAAGTCTACATCTCTCACTGACATATCTCTCCCCGCCTCGGTATAGGTTGAGGTGTGCATACCGTAGGGGATCCCTCTTAGAGAGCAGGGCATTTGCCCTCCATTACCCACCCCTGTACAGACATCCCAGACCTTCTCCTGCCTCTCCCCTGCCATCCCTTTTCCAGGACTCTATGGACACAGTTGCCCAGACCAGTTTCCTGGAATCATGCTCTGAGCTCAGAGGAGGCTGTTGCTTAGCAACAGTTGCTCAGCGCCCAAAGCATCGCCCCTGGTAGAAAGAGGGACTCCAGGTAAGGATGGTGCTATTAGGAAAGTGGATAAAGATAATCATTGCTTCAAAACACCCTCAAAAGACACAGAAAAAAGAACCACGGCTAAAAATGCATTTTGTGCCAAGTGGAGTGATTAGTATACCATGATGTATTTTCTCTGTTTGGAAAACTTGCAGGTATTTTGCAGCAATTCCACTTCCTGTTGACCACAAATGGACATCACATTCACTGACTTCTCTCTTCTCTCCTCAGTGTAGGTTGAGGTGTCCGCACGTAGCGGGGGGTCCCTCCCAGAGAGCAAGGAATTCACCTTCCACTAACTACCCTTGTGCAGGCTTCCAGGACCTTCTCCCATGCCCTCTCAGTCACCCCTGTCCGGGACTCTATGGACACAGCTGCCCAGACCCCACTCCAGCATCCCCATCCTCTCTCAGTCACTTCCCCCCTGCCCTGCACTGCCCTCAGGCTTCCTGGTAACTGGCAAGGTGCACTAGAGCTACCTGGTGTTTCATAACATGGGTGCTCTGGAGCACATGTTTTTACAGCCTCATTTTACACCTCTCTTGCAATGGTGTGTTTACTATGATGCCAATTCTGTTGGGAAAATTCGTATGCATATGACAGCAGCTCCATTTCCTGTGGACCCCAAATGCATGGCATTCACTGACCTATCTCTTCCCTCTTCAGTGTGGGTTGAGGTGTTCCCACTGTAGGGGATCCCTCCTAGAGAGTAGGGCATCTGCTCTCCATCACCCACCCCTGTACAGACTTCCCAGACCTTCTCCCACCCCTCCCCCACCATCCCCTCTCCAGGACTCCATGGAGACAGCTGCCCAGACCAGTTTCCCCCGAATCATTCTCCAAGCTCAGAGGAGGCTGTTGCATAGCAACTGTTGCTCAGAGCCAACCACAGCTCCTGGAAGAAAGAGTGATTCCAGGTAATTATGGTGCTATTAGGAAAGTGGATAAAGATAACCATTGCTTCAAAGCACCCTCACAAGACAAAGGAAAAGAAAGAACCATGGTTAAAAAGGTGTGGTGTGCCAAGTAGAGTGATTTGTAAACCATGATGCTTATTCTGTTTGGAAAAATCACAGGTATTCTACAGCAGTTCCATTTCCTGTTGGCCCCAAATCTACATCATGTTCACTGATCTAACCTCTTCCCTCCTCAGGGTAGGTTGAGGTATCCACACTGTAGGGGGGTCCCGCCCAGAGAGCACAATGTTCATCTTCCCTTACCCCACCTTTTACAGCCTTCCCAGACCTTCTCCCACACCCCCTCAGTCATCTTTTCTCCAGGGCACTGTGGACACAGCTGCCAGACCCACTCCAGCACCCCATCCTCTCTCAGTCCCCTCCTGCCTGCCCCGGGCTGCCCTAATCCTGCCTCCCAGCAACAGCCAAGGTACACTACAGCTATACGGTGCTTCGGCGTATGGATGCCACGAAGTAGATTTTTACAGTCTGGTTACTCTTATCAGTCCCCCCCCACACACACAGAATAGAATGATTCTGTACGCAGATTCACAAGCTGCATTTTAAGGGAGGCATCTTATGTTTTGTGCTCATTGTATACATGGCATTGTAGAGAGATTTGATGATGATGGTGTATGGTGGTGCCCCCTCGTGACAGAATCCTGAGCTGCAGCTTGAACGTCGCTGAGCAGGAAAGTGGCAGGGAGGAGCTGTGGCCCAAGCCCATCCCACAGAGCTTTCTGGAACTCAGACTGAAAAAGTGGGAAATCCCAGGGTATAGGGCTACTGAGGCATTCAGATAAAAATTGCAGCTTCTGGCCGGGCACGGTGACTCACACCTACAATCCCAGCACTTTGGGAGGCCGAGGCAGGAGGATTGTTTGAGACCAGGAGTTTGAGGTTCGGATGAGCCACGACTGCACCACTGCACTCCAGCCTGGGTAACAGAGTAAGACCAAAAACAAAACAAAACAACACACAAAACAACCCCAACGAACGTGCACCTTCTTTATATGCTGATATGCAAGGGGTATGTGAGAAGAACAGAAAAAGATCAATTTTCTTTTCCTTTTTTTTTTTTTTTGTTTTTGAGTTGGAGTCTTACTCTGTCACCCAGACTGGAGTGCAGTGGCTGCTCCTGGCCACCGCAGCCTCGACCTGCTGGGCTCTGGCGACCCTTCCGCCTCAGGCTTCCAAGTAGCTGGAACTACAGGCGCACGCTACCACACCCGGCTAATTTTTGATTTATTGTAGAGATGAGGTTTCGCCAAGTTGCCCAGGTGGGTCTCGAACCCGCGGGCTCAGGCACTCCACTCACCTCAGCCTCCCAAAGCGCGGGATTACAGGCTGAGCCACCGAGCCTGGCTTCAATTTTACTTTCAATTGAGACCTCTGCATAAATAATTAAGTATCTCGTATATAAGCAAAAATCCATCCAGGCCACTCATTACCTTTGTAAGTTGCCTTTGCCCTTATGTCTACCTTTCCATATAAATACATTTCTATGATGATGTTTTTAAATACTTTTCAGCAAAATTTCATTTTTTTCTCCTTGACCATGTGTTTTATAATCTGTGTGCCCTTAAATTGATTTTATTGGTATCTTACTGAGAAAAGTTTAGTACCTCTAACATATTTTTTCTAATGCAAGCAATAGTATACTTCAACTAGTTTTGAAGTACTTATAAGTTCTTTAAAGCATCCTTTAAAAACCAAGGAAACTAAAATAGTGTATATTAACATAATGCACCCAGAATACTATAACCAATTTATTTTCATAGCAGTGAAATATGAAGATACGTGTTTCTCCACACATCAGCAATGATGTGAATCCTTGCTATTTTGGTACTCAGAATACCACTCCTTATCATTTCCATTATAACTGGTTTCTGTTGACTTCTAGAATTCTACCTGTGGTTGTGACATAACCAATTGTCACCAGCCTGTGTCACTTAGAGTCTCCCACGGTACCTGCACTGTACAGAAGGCACCTTTTCAGAGTCTGTGCACTGCTAAAGGGTGCAGTTTAGGGCAGAGTTCACATGGCTATTTGCACTGAAGAGCAGGACGTGTCATCTCTGAGCCTGATGAACTGTCTTAGGACAATTCTAGTCATGTGATAACCAGACGCAGCCAATGTCTCTGTGCGTGTGTGTGCGTGTGCGTGTGCGTGTGCGTGTGTGTGCGCGCGCGCACAACCACACTGTCCTCTTCTTCTTTTGCCTCTTCATGGCCTTGCTTCTTGGTTGGACATTCTTCCTAAATTCAGCCCCAGAAGTGAAGGAAGGGAAAAGTCAAGATGGCAGTCCTTGTAAGCAGATCCTTATCCACTTCCTTCACTATGTCCTGACGATAAACTACTAAAAGGAAGTGCTAGCCCAAAGGTTGTGTACCTCTGTAGCCCTTTGATAAGCATTGCTTTACAGAGACTCACAAAGGTAGTGCCATTTAGACTTGGGTAAGATGGCTGTTACGCCCCCTGAAGAAGAGATCTGTGCCTTCAGGGTGGTATGTCCATAGACATGTCCCCTGAAGGCACAAGCAGGGGTGCATAGACCCTCCTGCAGTAGGAGGTGGGTTTGCTGTCGGTGGCACAGGCCTCCCTAGGCCCGTAAGCTCTGGGGATTGCCGGCTTCCACTCTCTCTGCCCTGGCACTAGCCTCCCTGGTGCTCTGCACCAGCCATTCATTCCCAAGGTGCAGGATACGGTGTGGGCTAGAGTGCTGGGAAGCAGGATGCACCTCGGGTGCCACTGCAGTCATGACACTGCAGTCCTCTGGGTGAATATAGGGGGATGTCTGTGGAGCTCCAGGGTGTGGAGATGCAGGAGCTGTTGGGCCGCTAGGCAGGATGCGGTCTTGTGGGGGCTGGGCACCCAACATGGTGCCACTGTGCAGCTGCCTGGGTCTGGGGGGAGGCATGTGGGAGCCAGCATGATCTCTCTCTCTGGAGCAATGCGGTCACAGGGACTCCAGGCACCTCCCTCTGGAGTCGTGAAGGTCGAGAGACTTGCCCATAGCTAGGCTTGCAGGAGTTTCGAGGGGGGGGGGGGTGGGGGATGTGGACCGCTGGGGATTTCTCGCCTACCCTTTTCCTACAACGGGGAGTCCCTCCTGGCTCCAAGCCCATTCTAGCCCTGGCCAGGCCAGCTGCTTCACTTCTCTCTCCTCCCATGCCCGGAGGCTCCTTGTCACATCCCTGCTGAATTCCAGTGTTGTCTCTTACAAGCTCTGTCTTCAACGTGTGGTTGGCTCTTAGAAGCTCTATATTCAAGGTGTGCTATCTGCTCACTGTTTTGGTCCTTCTTTGTGGAGAAGGCGGGTGCTAAAATTCCTCAAACTATACCCTTTTAATGTGCCAAGTGTTTGCCTATAAGTTAATAGCAAGAAAGCTGTTAAAAATCTGATGCTGACCTGGTCTTCTGTTGTATCACGGTGACCACCATGCGTGCCCACCACAGACACCTTCCGCCAGCGACACCACATCAGCGATAGCGCTTTCTTCACTCTTCTTTGTCCTTTGTCACATGACTCCTCTTGGGGAGTCTCCATGGCACAACCTTAGGAGTGTCTGAGAGCAACACTTACCAAGGCCTAGTCGCACACCCTCTGCACCAGCACTTCCTTTTTTGTATGGTTTTATAGGAACATTTCTTTCACGTTTTAAATTTATTTTAGAGTAGTGGAGTATATGTGAGGCTTTGCTGAATAAGTAAATTGCAGGAAGGCGAGTTTGGGCTTCTAGCGAGCCCTCTCCCCCCCTGTTGTGGACATGGGACCCAAAGGGTGGTCATGTGTCCCTTATCCCCCTTCCTCCTTCCCTCCTTTAGCAGTGTCCAGCATCTGTTGTTCCCACTTTTGTGGCTGTGAGCCCAACGATTAGGGCCCGCTTATGAGTGAGAACATGTGGTATCCAGTTTTTTGTTCTTGCGATAGTTCACTTAGAATGCTGGTCTCCAGCTGCATCCATGTTGCTGCAAAGGACATGATTTTGTTCTTATTTTTGGCTGCCTGGTATTCCACTGTATGTATGTACCACATTGTCTTTATGCACTCTGATTTTGATGGGCATCAGGGTTGCTAAAATTCCTCAAACTATACCCTTTTAATAGCAAGAAAGCTGTTAAAAATCTGATGCTTCCCGCCATGTTTTTGCTCTTGTAAATAGCAGCACTTCATTTAACAGTTCATGTGCAGGACACAGTGAAGAATGTGGATAGCGATCTGGTTACAACAACTGTCATCATGATTGCTCCCTTCCTTCACTTCTGGGCCTGAACTTAGGAAGTGAGAACAACTGGGATGCAAAGACATGAAGGGGCAGAAGGAAGTGGAAGGAAATGTGGTTGTCAGGACACACATACACCACAACCCCTCCCCCACACACACACACACCCAGAGTCCTACATCAACCAGGCTCTGTCATCACAATACTAGAATTCCCCCAAGACAGTTGCGGGACTCCAAGAGAACATATCCACTCACTATTGGAGATAACCACATGAACTCTGCCCTGAACCACACCCTTCAGCAGTGCACAGAATCTGAAAGATGACATCCACACAGTGTAGATAATAGGGAATATCAGAACACCCTGAATGACACGGGGTTGTGAAAACGGATTATGTCACAATTGCAGGACGGAATTCTAGAAGTCAGCAAAAATGAGTCATATCAAAAACAATGATGAGAGATGATTTTTTTGCCTATCTGATTTACAATTATTCACATTATAATGTGGGCAGAAAGAGGAACTGTCCTACTGGGATATTAGGTGTATAATTTATTAATAGTACTTTGATTGCATTGTGTTAAAATAACATTTTAGAGTTTCCAGAGTTTTGAGAGGACACTTCCAAGAACTTATGCAATTCTTACAAAGATATTTACGCACACGAGCTGGGAGTTTAGTATGCTATCGTCTGTAAATAGAAACCATGGTAAGGGAACTAAATTTTCAGCGCTAGGGTACTGACAAAGTTTAGGGCATCACATGGTGAATCACCAGGTTCACATAGAAATGCTGAAATTGAAAATTCATCTGAACTGTTATCGTAGACACGTATAAACATGAAAATATAGCGATAAAGATGTAAAGAGGGTTACAGAGATAACAAGTACCGTGGCTCCATTTTTGCTTCTGTGGGTCCCTAGTGCTCCAGTGGTCAAAGCCAAAAAACTACAGTGATGTTTTTCTTCCTCCCACATAGAGCTCTCTCTTCAGCACAGTCACAGGCAGCGACTTCCGTCTGGAGCACATCAGTATCCCTGCTCTAGGAACGCCCACTCTTCCACCCAGACTTTCAGAAAGATCCAGAGTTTGGGCCACAGCGCCTCCTTCCCACCATCCTGCAGTCCAAGCTTCTGTCACGACGGGGCGCCACAATACCGCCACCATCAAAATGTCCTGCCCCCAAAAAGGGCCTGCAAGGAGCAAAAAAACACATGACCGACTTCACATGCCAGCTTATGTACCTTTGTACAGAATACTTCTAATTCTGTTGGAAAAGACAGGTAGGCGTCTGGGAAGGCTGCAAAAACGGATAAGGTGCAGCCACAGGGTTCAACACCAGCCAGCTCTGTCACTCCTTGGCTGTTGCCCGACGGCCGGCACAAGGCAGCTGGAGGCGACTGAGAAAGGATGTGGGCGCCGACGCGGAGTCTGGGCAGCTGTGTCCACAGTGCCCCGGAGAGGGCATGGCCGAGAGGGAATGGGAGAAGGTCTGGCAAGCCTGTAGGGGTGGGCAGTGGATGGGACAAGGCCCTGCTGTCTGGGAGGGGCCCCTCGGCAGTGTGGACACTGCAACCCACACTGATAGGGGAGAGGTAAATCAGCGAATGCGGGGTAGATCTGAGGTCAACAGGAAATAGAACCGCTTAAATATACATGTGAATTTTCCAAAAGGAACCGGTATCACAGTAAAACCGTTACTTCATGATATTTGTTACTCTTTGGAAAATGTACTACTTCTCATTTTAAAGGAACAAACGTGGAGATAGTTGCAATGCCCCCTGGCGGCAAGAGCCAGGATTGCAGCCCCGAGTGTAGACGGTGGGGGGGGGGGGGCTCAGCAGGGAGGAGGGAAGGACGGAGGTGGAGAGCTTGAGGAATGGGATCTGCCAGAGTTTGGTGAAATGTTTCACATACCTGCAGCAATCCCTCTGTATCCATCACTTGCCTCGGTTATGCAAAAAACACATTTTCTGGGCTCTCTAAACCTGTGACTGAAGGACAAGGCTTGGTCTTTATGAAGGATGGTGGTGCAAAGCTAGAAAAATACACACACACAGACACACACAGAGTCAAATCATTATATTCTGTCTGCTGTGTTTCCCCAGGAAGTTGAATACAGTGAATGGTTTTTCAAAGTAAGCAATATATGTGCACATTACTTTCAACCATGTGTTCACTGTATTTTCTTAATTGAAAATTTTATCCACAAAAATTCCTTGAATACAACATTCCAGGCAAGGTACAAAAGCACGATTTATGAATTGGAATCGTCCAGCATCTCTCACTGGCCCGACTCTTACCCCCGACCCAAGAGGTCTACTGTCCATAGAATGGTGCACACTCTCTAGACGTGTCCCTTGGGTGAGGGGCACACGCCCATGTGCACCCACACACAGAAGCTTCTCTGAAAGGGCCATCACAGGCTCTGGAATCAAGCCCTGGAAGCCCATCTCCTAAAAGGGAGGCTGCTGGATGGAACTTCATTCCAATCCTGCCACTTATTTGGGGAGTGACTTAGGCTCTGTGAGGCTGAGCTTGGTCATCCGTGAGACAGGGCTGACCCTACCATCCTTACAGAGCTGCGTGAAGGATAAGTGAAAAAAAACCTGTCCAGAGAATAAGGCATGGAGTCGGACTCCAATGGGCCTTTAAATGCTGGGACGCAGCAGTAGGGGCTAGCTGAGCCTCAGGGCTAGGGAGGCATTAGGAAAAGCCATTTCTGATTGTCTGTTTATCCCAGTAAGAACACAGGCATCTGGAGGAATGAAGCAAATGTCTCTTGCCTTGAGTTCAAAACGTTGAAGAGAGAAGTTTCTCTACTTTTTGTGATTTTTGGCAGCTCAGAGAGCTGCTCAACATCATAATGACTCTGAGCAGACCGAAACTCATTTCTTCTCGTTGAGAAGACAGGTGTTGTCTTTAAACTCAACTGGTGAGCTCAGAGATGAATCGCGCAGGCGAGGCAAAGCATGGGGTTTGTCTAATGGCTGGTACTGGGCTGCTTGGTGTGTTCATGTATTTACAGAAAGATTCTGCCACGCAGTCACCAAGGCAGTGACCCTCAGATCGTGCATTATCCAGTAACACCACACCAGGATTTTAAACATCCGCTGCCTCCTTGAGAGACAAAAACCCCAGAGTTACTAGCATTTCTTTGCACACAACTGTCCATTCTTTCATTCACTAATAACTCAATCTATATTGAGCTCAGTATTCTATTACAGGCATCTCATGATCTCTAAAGTGGAATTAACAGTGTAAGGATGAAGATAATACATGGGCAACTTCAGGGGTTAATTTTGATGTATGATGGCTCCTTCGCATTAATTTTTAAACTTGCTCAACTTTCAAGAAGTTGAAGATTTTCACAAATCCCTCCTGCGCCCCCATCGCCCATTCAGCCTCAGGATTTAGATCTCTCTCACCTCCCCTCACCCTCTGCCTCTACCTCCACCTCTATCTCTGAGTCTCTCTCCTCCCTTTTGAATTTAAAGTATCTAAGAGTTTTCCACATTCCCCGTTCTCCCTCTTCAATTCCCACCGACTGACTCCTTATCCCGCTGCACCGTGGCTTCTATCCCCAGGATTGTAATAAACGTGATCTCACCAAGGTCTTAATCCACCTCTCTGTCACTAGGTCCAGCTTGTATAAATGCTTTACCATAATGAGTATGACTTTTAGTAACCCCCTAAAATACGCATGCTTGTGCAGACTGCTGCTTTCATTTGACAGCAGAGCTTTGACAGTTTCCCGGGCTCTCTCTGGAACCTGATTTACTGGACACAAATCCACACTGCTCCACTCCAGCTGTGCAGCCTTGGGTAAGTGTTTATTTTCAGTTTTTATTGTATAAAATGGGCATTAGCAAGGCTTTTTTTTTTTTGTTGAGTTGGAGTCTCACTCCGTCGCCCAGGCTGGAGTGCAGTGGCACACTCACGGCCACCCCAGCGTCGACCTGCTGGGCTCTGGCGATCCTTCTGCCTCAGCCTTCCAAGTAGCCGGAACTACAGGCGTGCGCTACTATGCCTGGCTAGTTTAAAATTTTTTTTTAAGTTTATTGTAGAGAGGAGGTCTCGCCAAGTTGCCCGGGCTGGCCTCAAACCCGCGGGCTCAGGCAATCCACTCGCCTCAGCCTCCCAAAGTGCTGGGATTCCAGGCTGAGCCACCGAGCCCGGCCGCAAGACTAACTCTTAAGAATGCTGTGCACAGCGAATGATGCCATACATAAAAACATATGGTACAGAAAAGATGTCAGCTGTTGGGAGCCAGCCACGGAGGCCCATTGAGCGTTAGGCTGCCACAAACTGCAGTTTTGGCTTTCACACAACTCACAGTTCTAACTCGGGTCACATCTAAGAACCTTCATGCTGGTCACAGGCTTCTGGGTCGTGATTTTAAGATTTATTGAGGTTGAGTAAGGTGTAAATTGTAGAATATAGTTTTAGAAATATAGGTTTAGACAGCCATTTTGTTGAAAGAATATGGCTAGGTTACTTGCAGGTAGCCCACTGTGAACTTTGGACTGGGCCACATTCCAAACATTCTGGGATGGGCCGCTTTAGCTTGTAGAATAAGTATTTTCAGTTTCTATAGAATC
>CAUYQG010192597.1:0-24269 GCA_963574415.1 Tarsius wallacei
CACCTGAGGTTGCTTTTAAAAAAATAAAAAAATAAAAATAAAAATAAAAATAAAAAAAATATATATATATGCAGCCTGTGCAATAAGGTTAAAAAATGAAGATCAGCCGGGCTCGGTGGCTCAGCCTGTAATCCCGTGCCTTGGGAGGCTGAGGTGAGTGGATTGCCTGAGCCCGCGGGTTCGAGACCCGCCTGGGCAACTTGGCAAGACCTCATCTCTACAATAATCAAAAATTAGCCGGGCATGGTAATGCGCGCCTGTAGTTCCAGCTACTTGGAAGGCTGAGGCGGAAGGATCGCCGGAGCCCAGCAGGTCGAGGCTACAGTGGCCGGGAGCGGCCACTACACACACTCCAGTCTGGGCGACAGAGTGAGACTCCAACTCAAAAAAAAAAAAAAAAAATGAAGATCTAGTTTTATAATATTTTATATTTATTTCCTGATGACCCTAACAAGATTCAAACGTATTATGGTATGCGTCATAAGCTTCTGGAATCAAGAAATATAAACCTCTGAAAATCTATTCTTCCATCAAAGTGATGAGAACACTGGCCCAAATCATCAAAATCAACTTTTAGAGAACTCTGGAAATTAACCATAGCCTTGTAAAAACTTCAGGTGTGTTTATTCAAGAAAAATAGCTGAATCTCAGTAAGAACAGTCAGTTTTGTGGCATCTAAACTTTCCCTATTCTCCTCTCTCCCTCTCCTCCTAGCTTTGCAGTAGCCTGACCCCAGCCTCACAACCATATAACTGGGAAAACCAACAGCTTAGCAGGTCTGGGTGATGGGTAAGAAGAATGAGGTTAGAGCTCCAGAAAATAGCCCACCGCCAAGGAATTGCCATTATTTGACCTATCTAGTGGCTTTCTGGAAAACTCCATTCTCAGAGCTTGTTTTCACATGACCTGAGTAACAGCTCACTCTGTATAAGCAACCCTATCCATAGGGTGTTTGCTGAAAACAATCAGCAGCTGTTTAACATCATAACTGCATGAGGCAGGGTAACAGTTACAGTGAACAAGAAACTGACCAAAAATCAGGAAAAGAAAAAATAGGGAATGAGATGTCCACAAACTGGCTTTGTAAAAGCTCTGCTATGTTTCTGGAAACCTAGAAGGTCATACACATATGCCCAGATGTGCACATACCCAAAACTAAACCCACAAAGGCCCTAAGACCTCAAAACTGTCTAGATACAAATTACACTATGAATAGCTATGTTAAAAAAAATGGAGCAACATGAGAAACATAGGAAACGTGAATATAGTTCTACCCCAGTAATACAGGAGGGGAGGGTTTTCTGCATGTACTTAATTATCCTTAACAATAGTCAATACTCAATGATACGTGGGTTATATGGCAAAATGTTGATGGAAAAGTAGAACACAAGGTAGTTGTCTTACACAAAACATAAATAGTGGAAATTATGGCTGTCTGAATTGGTTGGCTGGCTAAAATGCCTACTGATTTCTTTGGGAAAGTTGTTTGAGTTGGTTGTTTCTTTTTGGTATGGGGCTGTCACTTCAAAGTGAAAAAGTGATTAGGGGTATTTAAAAGATGCTGCTTTTCTCTCTGCAGGTGCTTGTGGTGGCTTCCTGAGGACAGGGGCTGAGCCAGTTTTTTTTTTCTCCCCGGGTTGGCCCAGCAGCTACAGTAATGGGGCTGAATGTACATGGCTTATCCAGGCTCCTGATTCCACTGTGGAACTCAACATCCTTTCTCTGGATATTGAATCTCACCAAACATGTGCCTATGACAGCCTTGTGATAAGAGATGGTGAGCACATTAAAAAAAAAAAAAAAAAAAAAAAAATATATATATATATATATATATATATCTCAACCCTTGTACATATTTGGTTATATACCATTGCCATCATACTTGTTTGTTGCCTCCATTCATTCCTTTTAGATTTATTTATTTCTTTTTTCTTTATTTCAATCGTCTTAGAGGGTATAGTTTTTGGTTACATGGTTGCATTGTATGACAATGAGGAAGTCTGGGCTTTAAGTGTGCCCACCGCGCCACCTGTGCACATTGTACCCAATAGGTAATTTTTCATCCCTCCACCCCTTTTCCCTCCTCCCCTTCTGAGTCTCTTTGTAGCATTCTCTCTGCCTTTGCAGATTCTTGGTTGAGCTCCCTTTTAGAAGTGAGAGCACGCAGTGTTTGGTTTGCTGTTCCTGAGTTAGTTCACTTAGGATGATGTTCTCCAGTTCCATCCAAGTTGCTGCAAAAGCCATTTTCCCATTCTTTTTGATGGCTGGATAGTATTCCATAGTGTATGCAGACTACATTTTCATTTTTCACTGATCAGTTGCTCCTCTATCCACTCTTTATGGAATTACACAGATATTGTGGTTAACAAAGGCGTCAAATACCAGCATTAGCTTCAATTTCTGAAGAACATAAAGAAAGTATTTAATTGCCTGTCACAAAATGCCAAGGACAACACAACATTCCTAAGAGGAAATAAAGGCCTTTTTTTTTTTTTGAGTTGGAGTCTTACTCCGTCGCCCAGGCTGGAGTGCAGTGGCATGCTCACGGCCACCCCAGCGTCTACCTGCTGGGCTGAGGCAATCCTTCTGCCTACCTCAGCCCTACAAGTAGCTGGAAATACAGGTGCATGCTACCATGCCCGGCTAATTTTTTGATTTATTGTCGAGATGAGGTCTCACCATGTTGCCCAGGCTGGTCTCGAACCCGTGAATTCGGGCAATCCTTTGCCTCAGCCTCCCAAAGTGCTGGGGTTACAGACTCAAGCCATTGCGCTCAGCCAATAAAGGCTTTTTAAAAGAGGCTTATGTAGGAGTGAATAGCCTGAATGTTTAGGTCATGCTACTTTCTTACTGAAAAGCCTCAGAGATAAATATTGTATTTTATATCTGTAGCTTTACGATGCAAGTGAAAAACATTTACAATGATAATGTATTCATTTCTCTTTGTCCGCTGAATCTGGATAGAATAGATAGAATTAAGGGGTAGTATTGTTGCATCCTATTCTCCACGCACAGGTGTGGTGTTGCTGTGCAATGAGGTGGGGACAAAAATAATGCTGATATGCAACATGTAGGCAACTGTGCTTCCCAGTTCCCAGAGGCTGGGATGAGGGAGGACAGCAGGGAGGCCACGTCCTCCACATCACTGTTTTTCAGTGTTGTCCCCAGTTCTGCAGCATCAGTGTCACCTGGGCACTTGTTAGAAATGCACATTCTCAGCAAAAACGTGTTTGCTCGTGATCCACAGGTTGCTAGCATGCAAGATCTTGTCTCCTTTGTCCCCTCATCCCTAGACTCCCACTGAGTAGGAAAAATCAAATGGTTGAGGTGGTTTATGTTCCTTCCTGATCCTCACAAAAAGCCCACAAGGTAGGTATCCATTTGTGTTTCTTTCACAGAAGATATAACAGGCTTGGAGCCATTTAGTGACTTGTGCAGGGTCACACAGAAGAAGAAAAGAATTGTTCCTTGGGTTCTAGGCTTCCAAGAGAAGTTATTGATGGAACAGAAAGCAACTCAACAGAATATGATTTAAAAGAGTGGCATAATTTACCTCGTTGATGTAGTTACCTACTGAAAATATTTTTGCTGGACCCTAAGAATTCAATCAATCATGTAGACATGATGAGAGATAAGCCATGACTTTCCCTCTTTTTCCTAACAGCAGTCAGCTATCAGCTTGTTGCCCAGAGGAACTATTGTCTATCCTCACATCAAAGCATTTCTGTGGATACTGGCAGTTAAGAAACAAAAACTACCATAAGTCACCCAATATTAAATAGATACTTTAAATAGTCCTATAACTATAAAGAAAATTCATTTTGTTATTTAAAACTTATTAAAAGAGAAATCTCCGGCTGGGCTCGGTGGCTCAGCCTGTAATCCCAGCACTTTGGGAGGCTGAGGCAAGTGGGTTGCCTGAACCCAGGGGTTCGAGATCAGCCTGAGCAACTTGGTGAGACCTTGTCTGTACAATAAATCAAAAAATTAGCAGGGCATGGTGGCATGTGCCTGTAGTTCTGGCTACTTGGAAGGCCGAGGCAGAAGGATCACCTGAGCCCAGCAGGTCGAGGCTGTGGTGGCCGAGAGCATGCCACTGCATTCCAGTCTGGGCGACAGAGTAAAACTCCAACTCAAAAAAGAAAAGAAAAGAAAGAAATCTCCAAAATAAATAAAATAAAATAAAATAAAATAAATATTTCATAAGTCAGGTGCCGTGGTTCACGCCTGTAATCCCAGTACTTTCAGAGGCCGAGGCAGAAGAATTGCCTGAGCTTAGGAATTTGAGACCAGCCCGGGCAACATAATGAGGCCTCCTCTGTACAAAAAAATTTAAAAATAAAAATTGTTTTCATGTGATGAAATGGATGTGTCCTTGCACACATACTCTAAGTGTTCAGAACCTACTGGAAGCTTTAAAAAATATTCTCAGTAGGTAACTACATCAATGAGGTAAATTATGGTTATTTTTTAAAAACCACATTCTGTTGAGTTGCTTTTTGTTCCATCAATAACTTCTCTTGGAAGCCTAGAACCTGAGGAACAATTCTTTTCTTCTTCTGTGTGACCCTGCACAAGTCACTAAGTGGCTCTAAGCCTGTTATATCTTCTGTGAAAGAAACACAAATGGATACCTACCTTGTGGGCTTTTTGTGAGAATCAGTTGTAACAAATACAACTCTTTCAGCAAAAGTCCAAGCATTTTTAGATGAAGAATTCAGAATAGTTTAGATTTCAATTTACCTAGGTAGACATTTTTTTTTCTTTTTTTTTTTGAGTTGGAGTCTCACTCTGTCACCCAGGCTGGAGTGCAGTGGCATGCTCAATGCCACCGCAGCCTCGACCTGCTGAGCTTAGGCAATCCTTCTGCCTCAGCCTTCCAAGTAGCTGGAACTAAAGATGTGTGCTACCATGCCCGGCTCATTTTTTGTAGAGATGAGGTCTCATCAAGTTGCCCAGGCTGGTCTCAAACCGGGCTCAGACAATCCTCTCGCCTCAGCCCCCCAAAGTGCAGGGATTACAGACTGAGCCACCGCATCCAGCCTAGATAGACATTTTTAACAAAGGTTTTATTTGTGTCCTTGTCAGACATAGAGCTACTAGAAAGAGTTAAAGAAATGGAGGTATATGCCAAAACAACCAAAATATTTTAATTGGTTGTGTGTCCTATCCATATCTGTTCATTTTTATGCACTAACAATATGAGCAGATGCCCAATAGATTGATTCTTTCCTTATTTACTCATTCAAGAAATTCGTTTTTTTAAAGAAATAGCTATTGAGTTAATGTGCCAATTGATGAGTATTTTGTCCATTTACACAGTGTTAATGTATTTTTAGAACTAAATGTTAAATCCCACTTCAAGTATTTGTTCTTTGCAGAGTCAGTTTTTTTGCATCTGAGCAACAAGGCATGTAACATTATAAAACAAAGATCTAAAGCCAACTGGCCACAGACAATGATACTTACAGGCTACTTGTGCAATTGACTAGTCATCACAAGCCTTAGGCCCTTGACACTTGGTTGTAGGGTGGCTATAAACATTCTTGGGCTACCCTAGAGAGGGTCCTGCAGCCTTTCTGAGAGAACGTAGTCACTCTCCCACCTTCTTATTCATTTTACAGAGTTGCCATGGTTCAAAACTGAATCAGTCTCTTCCAGACCACACACCGACAAATTTTATGTATCAAATATTCCTCTAAGCTGAAATTCTATGTAACTACGTCTGACATTTTCAAAAAGCTTTAAGATAGATGGACAGAAAGAAAAATAACAGAAATTGTATCAAAAATTAGTAAATCTTTGATCTAATTCCAGGTCTGAAATGTACTTTTTAAATGACCTTAAATAAACTATTTAATAGCATCATTTGGGGGCATCTGGATCAATCTGCTAGGGCTAAAATCATTTTGGCATCTGTACTCTATGCCCTTGCAGGTAGCAATGTAACTTACATCTCCTCTAACACTCAGTTTTCTATTCTTTCTTTCTTAAGAGGCAAAGAAAGAAAAGTTTATTAAAAAGTAAATTAGAGAAAGAAAGAGAAGGGAAAGAGAAGATTTACTTCCCAAGATGGGGGAGGGGGCCAAAGCTAGGAAGCGAGGAGACAGCCATAGCTCAAAGAGCACATGGCCACACCAAGACCCAGTTTTCTTATCTGCAAAATGGGGATAAAAATAATGCCTACTTAATAGAGTTATTGTGAAAATAAAATCAGATATTGCATGTGAAGCACTTAAAGTAGTATATAGTAATTGCTCAATAAACACAAACCTTTAATAATCTTGGGGCTTCAGTTTCCACATCTCTAAAATGAAGAGGTCAGACTGAAGAAAGAATTACCAAGTTACCCTTGAGGTCTAGGCTTTGTGATTCTTTGACTTGCCTCTCTTTATAAAGATTAGATTCATTCCTTCTTCAATTTATATGTTGAGATTTTGGAAGGCTCTAGAACTATCCCAGTACTCAGTATGGAGAATGAAAATAGGGCAAGTAACTGACCATCTTCTGTGGTTTTCGGGTTATCTACCAAATAGTTAATCAACAAGTAATTATTTTGAGATAAACATTGTTTCATCAAACAATCTGTGGTGAATTTTAGAAAAGAAATCAAAATAAATAGAACCAACCAAGTGAAACTGAGAGATAAAATATCCCGGGAGAGCTAATAGCATATAATAAACTTCAAAATTTTGTAATACAGTTCTTTAGACAATGAGCGAACAAAAAATTATATTGGATGAAATGTGTAGCAACATAGCATAATGAAGAAAATAAGTGCAAAAGGAGTGTTTAAAGCTTTTGAATTATAAAAAACACAAAAGTTTCCAGAGTTTCAAAACCCTCCAAGGAATGCCTTTTCCAGCATTTTGTATTTATAATTGTGCCATTACATTTATAATCACAGAAACAGAAAATAACTTGTTTACTAAAATCGTTAAGGAGTTTTAAGTAGTGATCAGTGCCAAAAAGAATTCATTTGCTGCTTGTGTAAAAGGGTACATTTCCTAATGTCTCATTCTATTCTCTTTAATTTTTTTGGAGTCTCACTCTGTCGCCCAGGCTGGAGTACAGTGGCATGCTCACCACCACCCCAGCGTCGACCTGCTGAGTTCCGCCGATCCTTCGGCCTCAGCCTTCCAAGTAGCTGGAACTACAGGCGCGCACTACCATGCCTGGCTAATTTTTTATTTATTGTAGAGATGAGGTCTCGCTAAGTTGCCTGGGCTGGTCTCGAACCGGCGGGCTCAGGCAATCCACTTGCCTCAGCCTCTCAAAGTACTGGGATTACAGGCTGAGCCACCGAGCCTGGCCTATTCTTGTTTTTTTTTATAAGCTTGAAATTTATTAATTGTCTACCTTAGAGGGAAAAGAAAATCCCAACATACTTCTTCAACTATTCCAAGTCTGCTATAATCCCTTTTGCTCTATTATGATTTCGGCTAGGACAGTTGCTTTGATGATAACTTATATCCAAGAGAATAAAAGGGGACAGGTTCTCCTTTGCCTCCCTCTATGGGGGGGAGAAGGGCACTTTCTGAAACTGTCTTTTCTCATTTTCTACACTCGTGTGTTCTTCTTTACATCAAAGCAAACAAAAAACAACAAACAAACGAAACATCCCACTACCCCACTGAAGCTGAAGAAAGGCCCATATAAAAGTTGGACGCTTCTTGATGAATAATCTTGTAACATTAGTATAGAATCTAAAGTCAAAGAGACCTACCTTTGTTTCTCTCTTTTATATACTTGACCTTCAGCAATTAGAGGAACTGAGATCAGAGTCTCTAATAAGCACACATATCAACGCTGGTCCTGGAATGCTTCCCAATCCCATGTACTCCGATTTGAGTTTTAGTGCCAGAAAGAACTAGTGACCAGTGTTTGGAAAGACAGTGGAGATTGTCAAAAAAGATTTTATCAAAAGGGGTGAAGGAAAGGACAGACAGCACCACTGTAAGCTGGAGCTGTTATGGCCCAGTCCAATAAATTGGCTGCTATCCATCGTGGCTAATTAAAATACGAGAGGCAGAGACCGGGAGAAAAGGGAGTGTTTAATTTCTATAACCAGGTTATAGGGAAACAGGTTGGCATCATTGCAAAAAACTCACTCAAAGCAACACAGATTCTTTCCAGTAGTTATAACCCAAACTCACAGCCCTTTACTTACCCCAAGTTTGAAGTGACACAAAGTCTCCTGGTCATGCTGACATTTTAGATAACAGTTTGAAATTTACAAAAGTTTTTTTTAGAGGAAGGGGCAGACAATTGCAATATTTGAAAGGAAGTGGAAGTCATAACACTTAAGATGATCCCTTTAAGTTGTTTTTGTTGGAGTAAACAGAGGCAGTGTGGGCGGATGCCACAGGAATAAAGCAAAGATTTGCACAGGTAAAGCAAATGAGTTTATTTGCATTTAGAACAGACTCTAAACAGGACCAGCACTAAGAGGCAGTGTGGCAAGGGGGGCTGAGGAGGGGAGACTCTTAATTGTAATCAAGGAGACGGGGTAAAGAAAACTCTCCAGCGGCTGCACGACTAAGCATTGATAACACCGGTCTTGTGTCCTTGACATTGGCAGAGTAGCCAGTCCTGTGACTCCAGGGCCTTTCAGTCTCGGGTGGGCTGGTGGGCAGTCACGAAAGGCTGATTCCAATGAGGTCAGCTTGGTCCTGTGTAACTGGTAAGCAAAGGCCTAGAATAGACATGCTTGGGAGATGCAAAACCATTATTAATAACTCCCTCCAGAAAGCTGGATCTGTCCTTGGCTAATGATTAGGAAATGGGAAATGGGACAGACAGCTAGCAAAGGATGTCAAAGTTTAAGCAATGTTAAAACAGCTGTTCCCTAGCTAAGTCACTTGTTTTGACTTCACCCTTTCAGTGTTAAAACATAATTGTAACAATCTTTTATTCCCAGAGCCTGGCCTATAACAGACCAATGTCCTTGTATTCATGGAGGGGAGATGGGCAGTGCCTACTCCAAGCTTTCAGTCCAACTTCTTGTTGACCTTGGACCACTCTCCTAATCATTAGGTGGTCTGGCTTGCCCGGCTGTTTCTTCTTCAGTACCAGCTATGGCTTGCTAGATGGGATTGACCAGTCAGGCAAGGCTGTGCTGGAGATGGGGGGGAGGGTGGTGACAGAAAAAATGTCCACTTTTGAATCCCAACGGCTTTTACATTTAGCCCAACTCAGCTACAAAAGAATACACGTTTTTAAGACTTTTCTAAATGACTGTTCTAATATCACTCAAATGGCCTCTTTTCAGCCTATAACAGGGCCAGAATGACATGAGCCCTGAGGTGTCCTTCTTTTTGAGAATCCCATTATCTCCTGCAAATTCTGATGTTCTGAAAAAAATGCGTGAGCTGCTTTGGCTAGGATGCAAGTGGTGGTGAAATAGATCCTTAAGACATTGTATTTTTACACTGATGTTTCCTCTCTTTGCTCGTAGGAGACAGTAACTTGGCCTCGCAGCTAGCGGTTCTCTGTGGCAGAGACATTCCCGGGCCCATCCGGTCTACCGGAGAGTACATGTTTATCCGCTTCACCTCTGACGTCAGCGTAACCAGGGCAGGCTTCAATGCATCCTTTCACAAGAGTAATGAGTCCAAACTTTTAAAAAATCTCATCTCATCTCATCTCTGTTTCTCTCTCCCTAATATAATTTGTTCATGCCAGGGCACAGGTTACAAGTCAGAGGACGTGGGTCTCTGCTGCCTCTGAGGCTACCTTTAATGTCAATAATGAGTCCTCATCCAAAGCACTGTGACCAAGTTGTACAAAAAGCCTCTTACCTCCAGGTCTCTGGGTGGGGAATCTTCCCTCTAGAGGAAATGTGTTCATAGTGGACACATGAGTGAGATCTTTAAACGGTTTCTGAACCTAGCTGAGGGCTGGAACTAGGAGACAGATCACATCAAACGCATCAAAGGGGCAATAAGTCATAATTTATCTTCATAAATCGCTTGGTTGAAATTATCCATTTGAGTACCGGTTAGCAGGAAGAGTTTGTTGCTCTTGAAATATGAATTTGATGAGTCAGAGAGTGTGATAGTATATAGAATGCCTGCCATGTGTAGAATGATTGAAACTTTCAACACTTGACATGTAAAGTCCAATAATAGCCTAAATCTAAACTAGATTAGTGTTAAAGAAGCAGTGCATGAAATGTTGACTCTCATATTTTTAATGGAAAAACTTAAAGTAGATTCTCAATCTAACATTAAAAATCAATATTTCCTCCACCTTTCATAAAGTGCGGAGCAATTGAAGATAAATTATATTCTTCACACTCAAGGGAGGCAGTCTGTGTAGTGGCGTAAGAGCATTGGGCCTTGGAATTAGAAAGACCTAAGATCAATTTCCACCTCTGCAATTCAACTAGTTGTGTGAGCTTTCTGCACTCACTTGCTGATGAGCTGTCTAGTCCCTGACAACTGGCGAATTAACGTCTGCTCCATTCATTCTCTTTCATCTTCCATCTGCTCACTCTTCCTCATGTATATATGTGTGGTAGCTCATTTTACATACATACACCTACATATATGTGAATGGATATAGAGTGAAAGTGGAATAATTGTCATTTATTTGTATATGTGTATAAATGTATATATGCATATATTATACATATGTGTACGTATATATACTATTGTAATATACAAATTAAAAGATATATAAATAGAGATAAATATGTGTATCTATGTATACATACATACATGACACATGTCCAGAATGCATTTCAAATCCAACCTGTGAAAACTAAACTCTTGATTTTTGTCCTTTTCCACCTTCTAATTCCACACTCTTTCCTCCTCCTTTTCCACCTTCTAATTCCACACTCTTTACTATCTTAGTAAATGGAAAGTACATTTTTCTAGTTACTTAAACCAAAAATTTTGGTATCATCCTGGGCTTTCCTGTTTTTCCCTTACCCTATATCCTAGCCACCAATGAATCACTATGGCTGTACCCTCACAATATCTAAATCCAATGACTTGTCTCCATTTTTGTGATACTGTCCTAGCCCAGGCATCTATCATCTTTCCCCGGACTCAGGTGTCTCCTCCTTAGTAGATAATCTGCCCCTGCTTCTACCTGTCCCTCTACTCCTTATAGTTTAAGTATCGCAGTAAGAGTGATTACTTTAAAATTTAGGTGACATCATGCCATTTTGATGCTCAAGTCCGCTCAATGACTTCTTCTTCTTTCTCAGAATAAGTCTTGTCAGTTTCCTGCATGACTTAGCCATGCCGCCTTTTGAATCATTCTGCCTCATCCATCTGACTTCCATGATGTGCCCCTAACACATCAAGCCATCACACTACCTGTTTTCTGGACTGGAATATTCTTTTCCAACAAAGCCATCCATATTGATCCTTTATTTCATTCGGGTCTCTGCTCAGATGTAAATCCAATGACGTGGCCTTCTCTAACTTCTCCCACCTCCCATTCATTTTTTCTTTATAGAAGCTATCACTATCTCATATTTTGTACATTTGTTTATTGCATGTCTTCCCATTTATAAAGGAAGCTTTACAATAGTGATTTTTCTCTATTACTTACCCTTATATCCCTGATCTTAACAACAATGACAATAACACAATAGCATGTGTTCAATAAATGCTTGTTGTACTAACCATTTCCTACACTTTGGTCTGTTAATTTCAAGCATTACTATTGCCCACACCTTGAAAACCTTCCCAAGAAAACCAAGAAAGCAGAATGCTCCAGTTGTCAATGTCATGTAAATAACCTGCCTTTGTCTCTTCTTGGGAAGGCTGTGGTGGATATTTGCATGCAGACAGAGGAATTATCACATCTCCCAACTATCCTGAGACCTACACGTCCAGCCTCAACTGCTCTTGGCATGTTCTGGTCCAAAGTGGTCTGTCCATTGCTGTCCATTTTGAACAACCCTTCCAGATTCCAAATGGAGATTCTTCCTGCAACCAGGGGGATTACTTGGTGGTAGGTCTGGCTTGCTACCCTTTCTTATTACATTCTCTGCAGATGGCATTCAGAAAGCAAAATGGTGACTTTTCTCTCCTGGGATATAAATTGATAAGACTTTTGCAATACAAAGGAGTTTATGCAACTTTAATGTGTTTCTCCAGCTAAAAAATGGACCTGATATCTATTCTCCACCCTTGGGATCCCCTGGAGGAAACGGTCGTTTTTGTGGCAGTCGTGCTTCATCGACTCTCTTCACCTCAGATAATCAAATGTTTGTTCAGTTTATTTCTGATATTAGTGATGAAGGGCAAGGATTTAAGATCAAATATGAAGCAAAGAGTTTAGGTAAGTATTTTCACGGAGAATTATATCTGTACTTTTCCTGCAGTAGCTTGGTCTTTCCTGTTTAAATAGATTTGAGAAAAAAATATGTAAAGTTTTCTTTTCTGAGCTAACACTAATAGCATTAATAAGAAGAACTACCTACTCTCAAGCACTTATTATGTTTGATACATTCAGTATCTCATCATCACTACTTTTTTTTTTAGTTTGAGTCTCACTTTTGTCACCCAGGCTGGAGTGCAGTGGCATGCTCACAGCCACCACAGCCTTAACCTGCTGGGCTCCGATGATGATCCTTCCGCCTCAGCCTTCCAAGTAGCTGGAACTACAGATACATGCCACCATGCCTGACTCGTTTTTGTGATTTATTGTAGTGATGAGGACTCATCAAGAAGGTGCCCGGGCTGGTCTTGAACCCTCGGGCTCAGGCAATCCTTTCACTTTGACCTCCCAAAGTGCTGGGATTACAGGCTGAGCCTCCATGCCTGGCTATCATCACCACTTTTTAAGGAAGGTGTTATTATTCTCAAGTAAAATGAGGCTTAGACTCTTCCAAGTCCACATATCTAGTTAGTGACCAAAGTGAAATTCTCCACTGCTATAAAATAAACTAATTTATTGATTCCTGAAATTTCTTAGGCCTTTCCATTATCAAATGTCTAATTGTAAATTAAATGTAGTTGTAGAAACATTGTAAGAATTATGTTTACCTTGTTCTGTAACCATCTGCATGCCTTCTTGTAAATGAATACATAATCTGATTTTGTTATTACTTATTTAATTATGTATTACATCAGTGATCTTTAATTACCTTTACTTAATTGCACTTGATTATAATTGTATTTAATTCTACCATAATTATTTGATTTTGTGACATTTACTTTTCAATAAATGTTTAATTGAATAAATAAATAGGCATAGCTTCAAAAAGGAAGTAGTGTCAGTGGAATGAAATATAATAATACATCTTTGTTTGTCCCCTCAAAATTAGATAATATGAATTTTAGGATAATCTTATAATCTTAATCCTAGATTCCGGAATATATTTCAAATACATATTAATCTCAATGAAATCATACATTTTATTGCACATTGTATGAGAATATTTATTTTTTAATTTTATGTTTTGAGTCTTACTCTATTGCCCAGTCTGGAGTGAATGGCACAATCATGGCTTACTGCAGTCTCAACCTTCTGGGCTCAAGCAATCCTTCCACCTCAGCCTCCCAATTGGGACTACAGGTGTGAGCCACCATGCCCAGCTAACTTTTTTATTTTTGTAGAGACATGGTCTTGCTTTGTTGCCCAGGCTGGTCTCTAACTCCTGGTCTCAAGCAATTCTTCTGCCTCAGCCTCCCAAAGTGCTGGGATTACAGGTGTGAGCCACTGTGCCCAACCTGTATGAGAATTTAAAGTGTCAGCATTGTTTCTTCATTTTGGTAAAGGAGACGAAATGAAAATATCCACCAACTGACACAAAAACATCATCTAACAGCTTGAGTAAGGTCCAAGACATTGGCGAATGTACTTTGGTCACTTCCCAGTACACACAGCTCTGGCACACTAAGGGAGCTTTAATGCAGCTCTGTGGTCATCAGCGTCATTACTTTATAGGCTGGGGGCCTCTCATCCCTTCCTCTCTATGCTGAGCTTTGCTGCTGACTCATGAATGATCAGGTTTTTACTTGGTACTGAAACATGATCAGAGTAGCAGTGTCTTGGGTCCAATGAGAAGACTTCAGCCTACCCTACAGAGCTCTCCTTTTCCATTTTTATTCATAGAGACTCAGTCCTGATTTATATTTTTAAGGTCAACACTTAGTTGTAAATCAGATACACTGAGGGTTTATTTGACAACATTGTACTTCTTCTGTTCCTTGTGTTCTTGCAAGTATGGTTATGGCCATTGCCTTCTCCCTATCTTTCTTCAAGTTATGATCGCCCTTGGTATTAGACCTAGACAAAGGTCTTTGTGATTTCAAAACCTGTTGTTGGCAAACCCAGACAATAGGATCACTCTTATTTCCCTCTACTTACTAATCCAATCACTCTCTATAACTATAGCCAACCTTCTCCTTCCCCACATCTATCCAGCTGTCTTCCACCTTATCTACTTCCGTGCTACTCCTTTTCTCAGCCTGTGTTCACCACCATGCTCGTCTAATTTTTGTATTTTTTTGTAGAGATGAAGTCTCATTATGTTGCCCAGGATGGTCTCCAACTCCTGGGCTCAAGTAATTCTCCCACCTCAGCCTTCCATAGTGCTGGGATTATGGGGATGAACCACTGCGTTCTACCTGTGAACATCTTTTGACATCAAGTTCACCTCTTTTTTTTTTTTTTTTTTTTGGAGTCAGAGTCTCACTCTGTCTCCCAGGTTAGAGTGCAGTGGCCCGCTTAAGGCCACCGCAGCCTTGACCTGCTGGGCTCAGGCAATCCTTCCACCTCAGCCTTCCAAATAGCTGGAACTACAGGCATGTGTCACCATGCCCAGCTAATTTTTTTTTATTTATTGTAGAGATGAGGTCTTGCCACGTTGTCCAGGCTGGTCTCGAATTCGTGGGTTCAGGCAGTCATCTCACCTCGGCCTCTCAAAGTGCTGAAGTTCACCTCATTTTACACCACTTTTCTCCAGAGATGCTCCTTCACTAGGGTTGGCTGAGGTTTCCATGACCCAGTGTTGGATGCCGTGTATTCTCACCTGATTAACTGGCTTATTAATTAAGCAATCAAACATTTGCAAAAGGCTTTATGCCATGCAAACTGTCAAGTTCTTTCAAGGAGTTCACAGCACAGTGGAGGAGACAGATAAGCAAAGGCACAATTAGAAAATGGTACAATAAGTGCTAGAAAGAGGATTGCATGGAACAGAGACACCTAGTCCAGCCCTGGGATCAGAGAAGGCTCCCAGAGGAAGTAGGTGAAGAAATTTGCCAATCAGCAAAGAGAAGATGTAAATGCATAGAAAGTCTCAGTGTTATGAGATTAGGCGTATTTAAGGATTTAAAAGAATTTGCATGCTGGCCATGGTGGCTCACACTTGTAATCTCAGTACTTTGAGAGGCTAAGGAGGGAGAATCACTTGAGGCCAGGAGTTCGAGGCCAGCCTGGGCAACTTGGCAAGAATGGAAGCAAGACCTCCATTCCTAAAAAAAAAAAAAAGAAAGAAAGAAAGAAAAAGAAAAACTAACCAGAGTAGTACTGTGGGTCTGTAGTCCCAGCTACTTGTGAGGCTGAGGCAGGAGGATCTCTTGAACCCAGGAGTTCCATGCTGTGGTGAGCTGTGATTGTGCCACTGCACTCCAGCCTGGGTGGCAGAGTGAAACCTTGTCTCAAAAAAAAGAAAAAGAAAAAAAAAAATTGCTGCTGCTGGAGAATAAAGTCAAAAGGAGGCAAACATAACGGTGATGTAGCAGGCAGGAACCTGCATGCTCAGGGCCACGAATGTCACCATAAGGAGTTAAGGTGTTAACCAAAAGGTAATGAAGAGCCTTGGAAAGATTTTACTCCAAAGCATGAGTACCATGACCAGATTAGATACCAGTGTGGCTGCAACATTGAAAACACTGGGGAGACTAAAGAGAGAGAGACCAAGTGAAAGAGTAATTCAGGAGCAAAAAAGTCAATTCTTAGCCAGGCATGGTGGTGTGCGCCTGTAGTTCCAGCTACTTGGAAGTCTGTGGCAGAAAGATCACCAGAGCCCAGCAGGCCGAGGCTGCAGTGGCTGTGAGTGTGCCACTGCACTCCAGTCTGGGCGACAGTGTGAGACTTCAACTAAAAAAAAAAAAGTAGGTTCTGAAGAGAGGGTATTGTGAAGGATATAGTAAGCATGGGATTGAGTGGATTTGGTCAGCTGGATGTGAGAGAGGACGGTGGAGAAGGGAGGAGCTATGGGTAACTGCTAGGTCTCTGGCTGGGTGGATCTGTTAATTACACACACATTTATTAAGAACTTTCGGCTGGGCATGGTGGCTCACGCCTATAATCCCAGCACTTTGGGAGGCCAAGGTGAGAGGTTTGCCTGAGCCCACGGGTTTGAGATCAGCCTGGGCAACACTGCGAGACTTCATCTCTACAATAAATAAATAAATAAAGTAGCTGGACATGGTGGTGCGTGCCTGTAGTTCCAGCTACTTGGAAGACTGAGATGGAAGGATCACCTGAGCCCAGCAGGTCGAGGTTGCAGTGGCTGTAAGTGTGCCACTGCCCTCCAGCCTGGGTGACAGAGTGAGACTCCACTTAAAAAAAAAGAACTTTCTGTGGGACAAACACTGAACTAGCTCCTTGGGTATATAGCAGTAAACAAAATCCATGTCTTCGTGGATCTTAGTTTTAGTGTTCTAACACGGATAATAAGTAATGTAATGCGTCATGTGGTAAAAGGTATTAAGGCGAAAAATTAAGTAGTAAGAGTGGATCAAGAGTATCCGTAGAAGGGGGAGAAGATACCATTATTCACTCTTGTGTGGCGCTCTGGATGGCCCGTAGATAATGTCTGTTAGAGACATGTTCGATTTGAAATCTCTTTTTTTTTTTTTGAGTTGGAGTCTCACTCTGTCGCCCAGACTGGAGTGCAGTGGCCGTTCCTGGCCACTGCAGCCTCCACCTGCTGGGCTCCGGCGATCCTTCCGCCTCAACCTTCCAAGTAGCTGGAACTACAGGCATGCGCTACCACACACGGCTAGTTTTTGATTTATTGTAGAGATGAGGTCTCGCCAAGTTGCCCAGGTGGGTCTTGAACCCGCGGGCTCAGGCAATCGACTCACCTCAGTCTCCCAAGGCACGGGATTACAGGCTAAGCCACCAAGCCCGGCTGAAATCTCTTAATTATATTCATTGGAGATGTCTAGTGGCCTAGTGCAACACGATTCTGGAGCTCAGAAGAGGCATCAAGATGGAAACTCTAAAAATGGGAATCATCAACAGATTGGCTGCAGTTTAAGTCAGGAGGGTGTATGACATTGATCAGGGAATTATTCAGAGTGAGAAGATAAAATGCCTAAATAGAATTCCTGGGGATCTCCAGCAATGTCAAGAAAGCCCTGGAAAGAGGCACTAAAGAGCAGAGGAGGTGAGAGGAGTAAAAGAAGTGGGAGAAGAGCTTGGCATCTCAGAAGCTAGAGGGCAAAAATGTAAAGAAAGGAGAGGTGGTCAGCCACGTTAAATGCTATGAATATAAGGATTGAAAAAGGTCTTTGGGTACACAACTATGAGATGATTGGGGACCTGACCATGAGTACATGCATGCTTTGACAGGGCTAAAAACTGAGGAAGGGGGGAGAGAGAGAGAGAGAGAGAGAGAGAGAGAGAGAGAGAGAGATGTTAAATAGAACAAGATCCCTGTGGAGACAGAAAGGGAGGGAAACCCAGACCAGAGACACAGGAAGATAGGGAGGTGGCGGGGGGGGAAGGGTAGACATGCAGATACATTTATTAATGATGGTAACAAATTGAGGGGATTCTCTCTTGGTTTCTTCTACTTTCTATCTAAAGGAGAGCTGAATGTCATGTGCTGAGAATCAAGAGGAAATGAGGGAGAATAAAGGGTTTAGAGAGTAAAGTTTCAAGGGGCTGCTGTAGTTTATATGAGCAGTAATGGGTGAATTGCTTGGTGGTGTTGATATTGGAGAACATGTTTTGGCAATGTCATCAGTTTCCAGGAATAGCGTGTATTGAACAGAACCACAAAATTAGCATTTTGCAGGGGGAATCTGAAGGAAAGGCTTGAAGCAAGGGGGTTAGAGGCCATCAAAGGGATTTGCCATTTAGGGTTTCAGGGATGGAAGAGTTCTAGGTAATGACAACATTCAGGTTGTGACCACAAGTGACTGAGTGACAGTGAACATAAATGTTGCCAGAGTTTGGTAGATTGAGTATCTATAGAGTTAAGTCATTAGGCAGGTTAATTTCATTGGCATTGTGAGTACATTTACTCTTGTCTAGCTTGTTTGCTGAAATAGCCAAGGAATATTTATTGATAAAAGAAAAGTGTTTTTCTATAATACTTTGGTCTTTTGGGTAAGAAGTATAAAGAGCTCCTTTATCTTCTTGCAGAAAATGGCTAATAAATTCTCTCATGCCATTGGTCTCCTGCTCTTCAAATGCATCCACATTGTGATGAAATATAATGAACGAATGCCCACAGAGTTGTGCCAATATATATCTGCTTAGTCTTTTAAACATATCAAGATCATGGCTTTGCACTATTCCACTGCACTGAACACTCAGTGGGGAGTTGTAACTGCTAGCATACTTACATGCTTATCGAAGTGTTGGATACATATTCATGTTTCTATGATGTTTTGCTGCTTGCACTGTATGCCATAATCATTTTGTTGACTTTAAGAAAGAAAGAAATTTGCAGTGAGAATAAATGATTTGGCAAATTAGAGAGGGATACACCTGGTAGCTGCTTCGATAGCAAATTCAGAACTTATTTTCTGAAAAGGACAATAAGGATCATTCCAGATGAAAGGATATTGAGACAGCATATAGATATGTTGACTTCAAAAAATGACTGTGGCTGTTGGCTGCATCTCCTTCACCAGATTGATTGAACTGTGTTTCCTGACAGCCTGTGGGGGCAATCTCTACATCCATGATGCTGATTCTGCCGGATATGTGACCTCCCCCAACTACCCTGACAATTATCCACAGCATGCTGATTGCATTTGGGTCTTAGTGGCTCCACCAGGAACACGCATAAGGCTGCTATTTGAAGATCAGTTCAATATTGAAGTAACACCCAAGTAGGTCACTTCCATTTGAATATTTATTCTACCCAAAGTTAGTATTTTTTAACTGTAATGTCCCAAAACAAATTATTTCTTTTTTTTTTTTTTTCCTCAATAGCACATACTACAGAGGAAATCTAGGGACAGGGGGAAATGCCTAATGCCTCAAGCCTGAAAACACTGCCTGCCAGCCACTCTCCCATCAGCTGAGCAGATTATATACATGGATAAATTGACATATTGCCCCTTGTGACCCTAGACACATCCTCCAAGAGACACTAAGGTGGCTCTTTGAGATTTATGTTATCTGTTCTTCCTCCCACAGGAAAAATATAGTGTTTCTGGTAGATGAATATTTATTTGCTTAGACTCATAGTCAGTGTCACAAATGATAAAGTATCTGTTTAACAAATGGGAATTTGTGTAGTGTGGCACCAGGGGTCACCAGTGTCAGAAGCAGGACTAAGGCAAATACAGTATAATTTCCAGCCTCTATTTAATATGAGTTCTTAAGGGATTACAAAGCAGAGAGTAACTCTTGCTATATTGAAGACGAAGGAAAAGTATACAGACTGTAAAAATACATCTGTGATTTTCTCTTCCATTTAACAAAAGTGTGTATACATTTGCATGAATGCATGTGTGATACAAACCTTAGATGTAAGAGAGTGTTGCTTGCCACTTCTGGGCACTGAATATAATACTAGTCTTCTACTTCACTGAGCTTTAATTGGCTGAATTGACTTTCTCAGAAAACATTAGGCAAATGCTTGTCCACTTTTACGGGCACAGAAAATTCCAGCTGGGACTCTCCATTAGCCCTGGTCACAGAGCCATTGAGAGAGTTTATCTTTGTCATGTGAAATGTATCAAATCATTATGTGAAACTAAATACTTGTGGGTTGTTTTGTTTTTCTGTTTTTGAAATTCATAGGGGTTGATTTGAAAATGACTTTTATATTTGTCAAAGTAATATAGAATATGGAAGAGAACTAACTTTTTTTCAATGTAGAACACATAAAACTGTCTTTTTGAACTACTAATACAAGACTATGATTAGGGAAAATATGATAACAGCATTTTAAAGTGACACACAGCTTAAACTGACTCTGTCATAGTGTCTTAGGCTACACAAATGATCTAGTATCTTTAAAGGAAGTTAGTGAAGTAGTAATTATCAAAATAAGTCAAAGCAATGGACCTTATAAATTTAACAGAATTTTTTTTCCACTTTAGCTGTACATCCAGTTACCTCGAGTTGCGAGATGGAGCTGATTCAAATGTACCAATACTTGCCAGATTGTGTGGGATATCTTTACCCAGCAGTCTGTTGTCCTCAGGAGAGGTCATGTATTTGAGATTTCGATCTGACAACAGCCCTACTCATGTGGGATTCAAGGCCAAATATTCTATAGGTAACAACATTTTTATATTAAAATACAAAGTTGGAATAGAATGAATATAACAAAACTTTGTTTTTAAATCATGCCTTTTTAAAAAAAAAGTCTTTCTATCTGCCTAATTTTAAGGATGATTTTAGTGATAGTGATAAGTAAGGAGTATAAATGTTAAAACCACAATCATTTATCAATTTTAATTTCTCCTTTTATTTCCATCTTAAAACACTATTTTTAGTAAATGTGAATATTATGCATTTTTTCCTAATTTATTTGTGAAGAAATATATTCAGTTAAATCAAGTTCTTGTTTTTTCCTTTTACCATGAAATATAGTAGTCCCCTTTTACCTGTGGTTTCACTTGCCATGGTTTCAATTGCCCTTAGTAAATTGAGGTCTGAAAATAGGTGGGTTCAGTACACTAAGATATTTTAAGAGAGAGACAGACAGACCACATTCACATAACTTTTATTACAATATACTGCTGTAATTATTCTATTTTGTTATTAGTTATTGCTAACATCTTACTGTACCTGATTTATAAATTAAATTTTACCATAGGTATGTATGTAAGGGAAAAAACATAGTCTATATAGAGTGTGGTGCTACCCACTGTTTTATTTATCCATGGGAGTCCTTGGAATGTATCCCCTTAGGATAAGAGGGCATTACTGTATGTATATTACTTCATGTAATAAAATTATCTAGTAATCAAATAACTATATTCAGAACAGTGACTTTGAATTCCTCATCATATATAGAATAATTGAGTACTTTTTCATTAAGTATCTTGCGCCAAAGCAATCTTTGGATAACAAGCAAATATGTCTCCTCTGTGTTTTGATTTCCTTATTTTTTAAATGAGCAGTACATTTGCTTACTGAAGATTCACTGCAATATGATCACAATACAATATAATTTAGTATCTGGTAGGCCTGGGGAAAAAACAAACAAATATTTAATTCAGAAAAACTCAGAAAGCCTAGTTGTGACAAGATTTAACCTACCACACAGGTTATTTTATTTTATTTTTATTTTTTAGATTGGAAGATTTAGTTTATTTAGAACTAAATTAGAAAGAGAAAGAGAAAGAGATGAAGAAGAGATTCACCTCCCCAATGTAGGGGATGGGGCCAAAGCTTAAGAAAACATGGCCTGGCCATAGCTCAAAGAGCACATGGCCACACCATAACTCAGCAAGGCAATGGCCACACAGGTCATTTTATATCCTGAGTCAAATTACATCTCATTCAGTCTGGCTATCACATCCAACTGATAAGAAACAATTGAATAGTAATGTTCAAGGCCCTAAGATCCCGGTAAACTGTTTATTTGCGGTTAAACTAGAAACGGCAGGCATCGCCAATCAACTGCAGTGCCCCTTACAGCTGAGCTTGGACTCAGCCTTCAGAGCCATCAACACAGGATACTAGGCAGTCCAGTCAGATCAGTCTATCAGTTGGTTGTTGAGATGAAAGTTACTTGCAACTAATAGCGTCCCAAAGGAATTAATGTGACATTACAGATTATGCCATTCAATAGTCATCTTCCATTTCCCATTATCGAATGGGATCTGTGGTGTCATTTCTCTTTACATCCATGGTAGATTTCAAATAATAAGGACAGCCCTAACCAAACATTTTCAGAATTTTTAAAACTTCACATTCACTTGGCACCTAAGAGTTTTCAATGTGCTGGCAAAATCAGATAAACAAAATTTATAATAGAATATTGCTCTTTTTTTGCAGCTCAGTGTGGGGGAAGAGTAACAGGACAAAGTGGTGTCATTGAAAGTATTGGCTATCCAACACTTCCATATAGAGACAATTTATTCTGTGAGTGGCATCTCCAGGGTCTCTCTGGACACTTTCTCACCATCTCTTTCGAAGATTTTAACCTTCAGAATTCCCCTGACTGTGAAAAAGACTTTGTGGAGATCTGGGACAACCATACCTCTGGTCAGTGAAATGTGTCTGTTTTCTCTTGGGGTGTTATTTTCACACGTACTCATTCACCTCTGAAGTTTCTTCACTTCCAAGAAAGACAAAACACATCTATACTGCAAAGAAGTGCAGATCAAAGAGTTCTGAGCAGGCCGAGTGCTGTGGTTCATGCCTATAATCCCAGCACTTTGAGAGGCTGAGGTGAGAGGATTGCCTGAGCCCATGGATTCGAGACCAGCCTGGGAAACTTGGCGAGACCTCATCTCTACAACATATCAAAAAATTAGCCCGGCATGGTGGTGCATGCCTGTGGTTCCAGCTACTTGGAAGGCTGAGGAAGAAGGATCGCCTGAGCCCAGCAAGTAGAGGCTGTGGTGGCCATGAGTGTACCACTGCACTCCAGCCTGGGCAACAGAGTGAGACTCCAACTCAAACAAACAAACAAACAAAAAACCCATCCAAAGCCCAGTGGTTGTATAGTCCATCCTGGAGACCACATTGAGCACTGAGAGCACTGTACTGGGAAGCCATCCTCTTCCTGCTGAGACATCCCATTGCCACGTGAAGTTATTTGAGGGGTGTCCTGTAGCTTGAGGACAGGGAAGAGTAATGTATGTCTCCTGGCAATAATATGAAACAGATACTTGGCACTGTTGTCTCTGATCTTTTTTTTTTAACCAAGTGAGCAAGCCTTCCTCATTGTGCTGAGAGACCCTGCCCCTAATTGATTGCACATTTTCATACTTCTTCATATATTTAAATATGTTAATTTTTATTCATGCTTTTCTACGTTTCTTGACAGAGATTACCGTTTCTTCATGAGCAGGTCTTTATCATTTTCTTTGTAAGTCATGTCAAGTAGAGGTTAAAAGAAATCAGTTACTTGGACAATTACATACTTAATTTTTTGATTCTCACAGGAAATGTCTTGGGCAGATACTGTGGAAACACCATTCCTGACAGCATAGACACTGCTAGCAATGTTGCTTTGGTCAGGTTTGTCACAGATGATTCTCTTACTGCCTCAGGATTCAGACTGAGGTTTGAATCCAGCTTGGAAGGTGAGTCCATTGATTCATTTGAAAAAACATTGAACATCTACACTGGATAGACACTATGCTGGTGTTACAATAGTTAAAACAGATTAAAACATGACCCCAGCTCCCTTGGACTTTACTAAAAAAGTCACACCAACAAATGAAAAATTACAACTGTGATAAGTGCTATAAAGGGAAGTAGTATTATGAGAAATGTAAAAAGAGGATGATAGTTATACTATGATGCCCCTCTTAAGAACGCCAGTAATCTGTTTTACAATTACTCAGAATTTGCCTTCTCAAATATGCTGACAAACTCAGATGAAATAAAGATCTTGTTGGAAAAAACTGTATTATTACTCTGGCCTTCTGATTTTCCTAGTTCTTAAGTTCACTACATCCATTGGTCTCTTATATTTGTTGGGCCATGATGATAATTAAAATGCTGCCAGTATTCTGTCATCCATGGAAGCAAAAATGACCTATTATTAGAGATAAGAAGAGAATGCAGGCTGGGCTCAGTGTCTCAATCCCAGCACTTTGGGAGGCCAAGGCAAGTGGATTGCCTGGGCCTGCGAGTTCAAGACCAGCCCGGGCAACTTGGTGAGGCCTCGTCTATACAATAAATAAAAAATTAGTCAGGCATGATAGCACGCACCTGTAGTTCTGACTACTTGGAAGGCTGAGGCAGAAGGATCGCCGGAGCCCAGTAGGTCGACACTGGGGTGGCTGTGAGCATGCCACTGCACTCCAACCTGGGCTATGGAGTGAGACTCCAACTCAAAAACAAATAAAAAAAGCAAAAAAAAAAAAAAAAAGAAGAGAATGCAAATACTCGCTAAAACTCCTCACATACAT
>CAUYQG010192601.1:0-11104 GCA_963574415.1 Tarsius wallacei
CCTGGGCAACTTGGTGAGACCTCATCTCTACAATAAATCAAAAAATTAGCCAGGCGTGGTAGTGCGTGCCTGTAGTTCCAGCTACTTGGAAGGCTGAGGCGGAAGGATCGCCGGAGCCCAGCAGGTCGAGGCTGCAGTGGCTGGGAGCAGCCACTGCACTCCAGTCTGGGCGACAGAGTGAGACTCCAACTCAAAAAAAAAAACAAACAAACAGAAATGTACTATCCAGAATGAGAAAAACCTGTGTGGAAAACTTTCTCAAGTATGCCAAGCATAAAGCTGACTGGAGCATCCCTGGGTCGTACGCCTCAAGTGTTTGGATAAAAAGAGACCCTCACACAGAGTAAGGTAGATGAGATGGTGCATGGATTTGGTGGCATCAATTTTGTTCATCAGGAACTAGTTTTGCTTACTTGTTCCTTCTAACCAGTATTCCATAGTTTGCCAGGTATACTGAGTTTTAGATACACAAAGTGTTAACAATATGTGCTCTCTAGTTTGATGCCTAAGTTATTCCAGAAATCTTGGTTCAGACCTTGTTATTGGGCCATTTCCACCAACAATGTGATTATTGTTGCCCTGACGATTCTTTAACAGTAGCAGTAACTCAAATTTGTTGGTTCTTACCAATGTAGAACAAAGAAAACCAGGTCAATCCCCATTTAAGTCCAAAAACTCATTGAAAGAACTATTGTAATACAGGAAAAAAGAACAAGGTTTGAGGCCCAAGATTAGAAAATTACAGATTACACATAGATAGGTCTAACTCTCACCCCTTGGGAAATTCTATAATAAAATTCTGCAAACAACAAAATTGCATACATAATACCTGAAGAACAAAGAGAGCATGAAAGAAGGCAAACACAATGTTACTTTTGAAATCTGGAAGTAAATGGAAAAGTGTAACAGACTAAGAATATCAGAGAAAGTGAAAATTTAAATCAGCATTAGGAGAAACCCAGAGACAACTTGATTTGTACTTAAGGACCCTAGAAGACTAAAAAAATAGTAGTATCAGTTAGCTCTTCAGAGCTAGCCTCTATTTGTCCCTGTGCCAAATTTACACTCCCGTACTTTTTCTAGTTCATATAATTTATCTATATGAGGAGTCTGATTTCATTGCTCACTTTTATAGCCACCGTACCATGTAAATTAGGAAATTCTGCCTCATGGAATACAGCAGAAACACTCATTATTAGATCTGCAAGTGCATGTTTTTTATAGAATTTGTATAGTTGCATTCATCTCTAGTCATCTGTCCTGAATATAAGCCACTTATGCTAAATAGGAACTCCAAACATAGATCCAATAGCTGGTAGAAGTAATTAAAACCTGAACAGTTGGTTGGGTGCAGTGGTGCAGCCTGTAATCCCAGCACTTTGGGAGCCTGAGGCGAGTGGATTGCCTGAGCCCAGGGGTTTGAGACCAGCCTGGGCAACTTGGTGAGAACTCGTCTCTACAATATATCACAAAAATTAGCTGGGTGTGGTGGCATGCTTCTGTAGTTCCAGCTACTTGAAAGGCTGAGGCAGAAGGATTGCCTAATCCCAGCAGGTCGAGGCTGTGGTGGCCATGAGCGTGCCACTGCACTCCAGCCTGGACGACAGAGTGAGACTTCAACTAAAAACAAAACAAAATTAAACTAAACTAAACAAGCAAACAAAAACAAAAACAAAAATCCTGAACAGTTGAAGAATACTGTAAGGAAGAAATGTTGACAGATGGGAAAATGACTGTCTAAATATTACTGTAATTAAATTGCTACTTTGCCTTAATTCAATAATTCAAAATATATGTTTAGCTATTTACTCATAATGTATTTCTGGCCTCAGCTCAACATATATTATTTTATTGTTGCTGTCAATGTATATCAAATGAACAATAAAAAGTAATAATCAGAAAAACCTCAGTTCCTCATCTCTCTCCAGACAAGCATATTATGCTTCAGCTCTAAATTTGCAATACTGAAGTTTTGGAATATTTTCTACAAGTGTACTGATTAAATTATTCCCACTTTCACAACCTCTTACAAGTGCACACCTAGGACCATGGATACATAATGATCAACTCAAGTAAGGGAATGGAAACAACCCTTTCAAAGGGTAAGAGTGATGGAGCCCATTAATTAAATTGCTATTAATGGTATAACTACCTGACATTTGTGATGCATCCCAGGAAAAACTAAAACCAAGTATCTCCAGTACTTTCATTTAATTCTAATGATGACTTGCCTGACACAATAGAGGTCCATACCCCAAGTCTAAAGCTGATCTCTATTATCTCTGTTTCTGGATTTTTCAGAAAAATTTACTGAGTCCATAATTTGTGGTAATTTGATGACTCATTTCAGCATACAAAAGAAGGTCTTTATTAGAGAGAAATTCTGCTGGTTTGTAACTTGTTGGATATAATATTTCTTCCATGTTTAAAACATGTTAAACGAGCATGAGTTATCCTAACACTTACTCAACTTTATATTTCTGAATGTCTGACACTGGTTCCCCAATTGTCCCACTCCCAGTGCTGCATCAGGCACGAGCCTTACGTATCTTTTCTGTGGCCATATTGCCCTAAGAGGCAGTGTAGTTTAATGGGAGAAATACATGCTTTGAAATTAGGTAGACCAGGGTTTGAATCTCAGCTCTGCCAATTGCTCTGTGTAACTTGAGATATCTTTGTGACTTGAGATATGTAATCTTTGTGCCACAGTTTCCTACCTTGTAACACTGAGATAGCTACCTTATAGGGTAAGGATTAGGAGTCATGAGAATACAACAAAAGTCTATATTTTAAAATATCGTTATATATTGCTTTTGTGTGTGTGACCTGTACAACACAGAAGCTTGCATTGTTAAATAAAATTCATTCTTCACTTTCCAAGAAATGTGTTTTTCTCACCATTATTTGGGAAGAAAAGGAATCAAGAGTTGCAAGTCAAGTTCTTTTTCCTGTCTTCCTTTAGCAGCAACCACTAATAAAGGGGCAAGCTTCCAAATTAATGTCATGAATAAAAGTTTCCTAAAGCCTTACTATACAAAAACACAATTATTTTTAAGTGAAAACACACAACTGTGTTTCTTTTTGCAATTACAATTTTAATTATTATCAACATTAATTGATGCCCACAGGGCCAATAGCACTCTACTAAATGTTTCATCATGACTGATGCTATAATGAAATCAGAGAACAGAATACAGAATGATTTATTTCTTTTCTTATAAGGAATAATGATTGCAATTGGGATACTATAATTTTCTTTGTCTCTATTGTTCTTGAAATGAAGACTAAAACAGAGAGAGCACCATGATTATTAGATTCATCTATTGGCTCCAATTAACCACCTCAACAATTAATGTATTTTCAAGTTCACTGCAGCTCCTAATAGTGTACATATTGTTAAAGCCCTATTTCGAAATGTGCATTTAAAAAATACTCACTCAGTTTACTCTCATTCTCTCATTTTTTTCTTTCATTGCAAATCTTTAATGTTTATAAATTGAAGGAACATATCTCCAGAACATGAAAATACATTATATAATGAAATGTGATATTAAACAAGATTCTTTAAAGCATTTCAGCAGCTTTATAGTACTGCTTATATAATAATTAATTACTTGTCTATTTATATAAAACATCACAACTGAGAACATCCTAAAATAAGTTATTATAGCTCATAACTAAAAGTTTTCTTAGCGTTTATAAAGCAAAGTGAAAAGTTTTGTAAAAGTATGAATTTTTTGGCTTTGAACAATCATACACATTCAAATCATTACATTAAAAGAAGAAACAGTGGAGGAACTGTGATCCATCTCATTATATTAAAGAAACTTAAATGCAAGCCACTCTATACTGAAGGATAACATTTTGCTAACATCAGCAGGCAATGCCATTCTCTGAGTGCTTTCGGATCTTAACCATGTATGAAAATGTGAGGTTCTGCTATCAATATCACATTTTCTAAGTTAATGAAAAAAGTAAAGTTAACATATGTCATAATGTATTCCAACTACTTTATCCTTATCAATAAAATAAGTTCCAGTCATGCATTACATAACTAAGTAACACCTGGATATAAATCCCTGCTCTTCCTTAGAGACATTGGGTAGAATTTCTCTGGGAAACCGATGACTATCAGTAAGGCTATCCATACTATGTGATGCGAGGATGGTTCAGGGGTTACATGCTAAAGAAGGGGACAAGAACAGTCAGTGAAGAAGGGGGAGTTGAGAAGAGACTTCCTTGAGAAGTTGGGAGTTTGGTTTAATCTTAAAAAGAAGGATCATCAGAGTAGGCTCAGGCTTTCTAGGAAGGGAAACAGTATAGGCAAAGGAATACAACTATAGGTGGAAGAACTTGGTTTTGTGAAAAGCCATGTGGAACTCGAGTTGAAATACTGGGCTGAAGATGCTACAACGACTGTTGCCCTATTTTTCTTCCTCCCACAAAAGTCAAAAGAAGAGTCTACATAATCAATCCCAGTTTCTTTACCTCCCATTAACACTTTATTCATATGGCCTTGTGTTTATCACTGCCTCCAAGCAAGTATAAATTCTCTAACCCATTGGAAAATGTTAGGGGCTGATCTTTCTTTATCTTTTCCCCAAATATGCCAGTTTTAAAAGTTGTGTTCAATTACTTCTACACTTTCTTAATAATAATAAAATAGTGATGATGACTTATTATTGCTACTATTACTACTCCACCGTTTCTATTACTCCTGCTACTCCTTCCACAATGGCAATTATTACATACTTACTGTAGCCCAGGCTTTGCCAACAGCTCCACATATGTGCCACTACTTAAGCCCCACATAAATGTCATGCAGTAGATACTGTTACCATGCCCCCCATTTTCAAAACAGGAAACTAGGTATTGGAGAAGTTAGTTACCTTGCCTAGTGTGATACAGTTAGTATTTCTAGAACTAAACTTCAAAATCATATCTGTCTCACCCCAGAATCTAAGATCACAACAGCATGACATTACCCTCTTTTGATTTTGTTCTGGGCTTTCTGCATGTCTCATTTAGTTTCCTTCATGAGCTTCTTTCTCAAGGGATTTCTTTATTATTGCAGCCTCCAGAGTTCTGTGTTCAGCAATCTGAGGGGCTTATTCTCTGAGTCTGACTGAACTTTACCCACTCTCATGGCCCCAGCTCTCTCTTGTACACAGATTACTCTAAAATCTACCAACTCACCCAAATCATTTTTTCTTACCTCTCCACCAAGGTCATCTCTTTCTACTGCACATGTCTGCCTGGATGACTCACAGTCACCCCAGACTCACATATGCCCAAAGCTGAACTCCTCATTATTATTATCGTTCCCTGCATAGCTTTCTTCCTTTTGTGTTCCATATTAAAAACAAAAAACAGTGCTTTTCCCCCTCAGCTACCAAGGCAAAACCCCATGCAAAACCTCATTCACTCACCTACTTATCTAATCAGCCACTAAGTCATAGGTGTCCCTGGAATTCATCTGCCTTTTTCTCTGGCACAGCAGCTTCCTTATTTCAGCTCCGTATTATCTTTCTGCAGAGGCTTTCTACCTGGTGTTTCTGCCTTCCATTTCATATTCTTCTCCCCACCCTCATCTACCCACCACTTCGATCCTGAGTAATCTTCCTAAAATGTCAGTCTAAATCATATCTTTCCCATTTGAAAACCCTTCACTAACTCCTTACTGACTTGATGATAAAGTCTAAAACCTTAGGACAACATACCGAAACCCTCATGATTTGTTGTCTCCTTACCTTTCCAGTCTCATGCCCCCTGGTACCCTTACACCAACACTTCACTTAAATCACACCAAACTGTCTACCAGTCCAGAAACACAATGCAATCTCTCAAGCCTCCATTCAACTCTAATAAATATTTAATAAAAAAAATCTATTATGTACCATGCATTGATCTAGGCTGTTTACTTCACTGCTATATCCTATTTTCTTGTAAAATTCTTGAGAGTCACTTAGTTCAAATTTACTATGTGTTCCAACTTACAAATTACAGTTCAGAACTGGTGTGTACTCCACAAATCAAAACAAAGATTTCTTGTAGCTTTATGTATGCTAAAAAGTCTCTATCAACATGCACTTTGCCACAGATATTAGAGAGAAATATGCTAACATTGTTTTATCCTTTCTTGCAGATGTCTCGATTGCTATTTTGTGTGTGTTTTATTCAATATTATTTTGAGTCAGAGTCTCCCAGGCTGGAGTGCAATATCACAACCATGGTGTACCACAGCCTCCATCTCCTGGGCTCAGGCAAATCTCAGCTTCCCTAGTAGCTAGGACTACAGGAGCATGAGTTTTTAAAATTTTTCGTAGAAACAAGGTCTCATTACGATGTTGCCCAGGCTGATCTTGAACTCCTGGGCTTACACAGTCCTCCTGCTTCGGCTTCCCAAAGTGCTGTGATTACAGGCATGAGCCACTGCACCAGGCCAGGCTGCTATATTTAAAGTACTCTAAATAATAAAAACATGTGTATTTCATCCATCTAGTATCAAAATAACAACAGTTTAGAGACCTTCTTGTGTTCCTTATTGTTCAAAAGCTAAATTCATTAATTGCTTTAGTCATGTATTCAACATTCCTTGAAAATGTGTCATGTTCAAAAGGCTATATTGGGAGTGGAGGATACAAAAATGGAGGAGATACAGTTCCACAAGGGGAGACTGACAAGGAATACCAACTACTGAAATCCCACACATGATATACACACTCACAAAATTGTGGTGGGCAGGGGAGCACAGAGAGATTGCTTCACACAAGTTTGTAAATGGTGTCCACAAGAAGACCATGCTGAAGCTGAGTCTTATAAGGCAAGAAGAATTCAGCTTAAGTAGGGAAGAAGAATAAGGTCATTCAGGTCATGCAAAACAAGCTATAAGAGAGAAAGCAAGTTTAAAAAAAAAAAGAAAGAAAGAAAGCAGGAACAAGAATAAATAGTTCATATGCAAGTTACATATCTGTATACCTTCTACTAAAAGTTAACACTATTGGTTAATGAAATTTCCCTAAAAAGGGAAATGTTTAGTTTTACCATCAACATAAGTCTTTACGTGATGATTTTCATTATTGATTTAAACCAGAAATAGCCATTATTTTTTTTCTTTGTTGTTCTAACAGGTGAGGTTTAACCATAAATTATGGGTCTGCTTCTTCCATAATCCTCATGCTCAAAACAGTCTTGCTATGTGTTTCATACCTGACAGGGGATATAGGGAACATATCCTAAATAAACTTTAGGGAGGGGTGTAACAATGGAAACTTTTTTTGTAAACCATCAAGAAGGCTTCACATGTTTAAATAGTACTTTTTCTCTAGTTTTTTTTTTAAATGCCTGTTCCCCAGTAAAAGTTTTGATGTTCTACCAGTTAACAAAATCATGGTATTTCTAAACGAGTTCCCTTCATAGCTTAGTCTTTCAACCTCAATTTCTAGTCATCTGCTTTTTAGGCCCATTGATTTTTTTCTTGAAAGAATTTTGTTGCTTTCTAAGGCCAGAAAACCCATGTCAGAACCACTTGCTAAAAAAATCATTCTTATAAATAGGTTACTTTCTAGTTAAAAATTATCTTTCAAGGTTTGAGAAATCTCGTGCCATTAGGTGTACCTCTGAGGCAAAGGGAAGCTTGACTAGAATAAACAGTGCAATCTAGACAAGCACTGAGCGACTGGGGCTGGGGGTAGAGAGGAAGAGGTTTAACATAGCCCCAGGGAGCCCTGATCTGCACCCACCACCCTCCGTGATGATCGTGTCCCTCCTCCCACTGACTGCTCCTGTTTCCTGGAGAAGTGGCAACCTCAGCTTTTTCACGAATAGCACCTCTATGCATGTGAGGGGCTAGTTGAACTAATCCCCACTCATTCTCCCCCACTCATCGCCTGGAAAGATGGGTGGCAATGGCTCCTTAGATAAGGAGGCAGAGACACTGTCATTATCATCTAATCATTCAGGTGCCCATAACCTCTCCCACGCCCACCTGCTTAGAGCAGTGGGTCAGACAACAGAACCTTAGTATTTGAGTCTGCTGAAAAGCCACTCTATTCTCTGACTAACCAAAACATTTTTGAACTCTTTATTATCATATGCTAAGCTTTTAGGCAACGACTAAGTTTTCCTAAGCAGTTCCTGAGTAAGCATTTTTAAAAAGCTCTTGCTGTAATTTTCTGCTGTGATTATGACAAGTAATTACTATTTTGATAAATGATTTTTTTAAACCAAGAATAAAAACTGAAACTGAAATGACAGAGGAGTGGTTATCTTTTTCACATATAATCAGAGAGAACCATCAAAGAAAGCAGATAATTCCTTCCTTTAATGAACTTCACTTTCAAACACAGACATTACTGGATGTGTGTTACTGTCACAAATCTCTACATATCTAAGTTTTTAAACTAAAGGACACATTTATAATTTGCAATGTGAGGGTTGTAAAATGGGATGATTTTCTATATAAGGGTGAACCTCAATTTCTAATAATTAAATATAGCATAAAGATATAATTCTTCATAAAAGGGAAACTGTAGTGAGCATGGAGTTTTTTCTTATCAATCAACTAAAAATGTCATATCCCAGATTGAATGCAGATATGAGAACCTGGTTGTCTTTTATTAAGACAAACATTAAAAGAAATTTCTAAAAATGTACAGCACTGCCACTCTTCCCACTAAGATTTTTATTTAGGAACATATAGTTATAGCTAATAAAACGTTATTTAGTACATCATGAATTTCTTATTATATTTAAATAAATTGACACATGAATACTTTCTCAGTTTAAAATTTTCTCAGTTTAAATCATGGCATATATCAATAGATGTACTCCAAAAGGAAGCTCTTTGAGGTAATCAACAAGTTTTTAAGAGTGAAAAGAGGTTCTAGGTCCAAAATGTCTGAGAACCACTGCTGTCCCATGTGCACAAACAGTAACCACAAAAGACTTTAAGGTTAAGGAAAAAGTCTTTTAACTAGTTATATAGAAAGTATTTTATAACTGAAAAAGAAAGAAATACATTTCTTCCTAAAGTATCACCCATTTTTTTCTTTTTCATAATGTCCCAAGCCTCTAACCAGGCTCAAAAATGTATGTTGAACATGTAAAGCTTAATAAACAAATATGATTTTTGAGGGAAAAAATGAGATAGGGTAATATATGCTGGGCTTTTTTTTTGGTTGTTTTTACAAGTCAAAGACTCCTAAGATTGGTTCACTTTCTTGTCGCTTTTTCATTTGAATTTTTTAAAAATAAAAACAAGAGTTCATTGTAAGGTAATCTTGTTTATAATATAAACAATTGTTTTCCTTTCATTAACTTATAAAGCCTATTTATTCAACTTCCTAAATATTTATTTAGGTGAACTACTTTTTCTGGCTTGAGACTAACAAAGTCATTTTTATCATTTATTTTAGCATTAAAGACAGCTCTATTGAACACATTTTGTCAAATGCAGGCAGCTTTTGTTTCCACAAAATAAATATCAGAAGTATGAGTATTTTGCCAAATAGTTTTTGAATAAGTTTTTAGAACAGTAAAACAAAGAAGAATAATTTGAGCCAAAAACAATTATGCCTGTGTTTCAGTCACACTGCCTGCTGTTGATACATATGGATTAAAGATTCTTGAAAACTTTTAATTACAAGAAAACAATCCTCTACTGTAATGTTTTCTTAACATATTCCATTAGTGGTTAGTAAAGTCATTTTGGTGGATGAGTTTCAACCAACATTTTAACAAAAGGAGTACAACAGAAAGTGTCAGTTTATTATGGATAGTAAAGGTGGGTAAAGGTTCCCCAAACCATGTTTCAAAGTGTTCTCTACAGTTTCACTTGGCAATTCTTTCATTAATTTTTTCTTACCTCTCCTTCCTACTTTTGTTGATTTCTTACTTCTGAAATTTCATTTTCATCAGTTTCTTTGGGAATTTCAGTGATGTTTAGAAGGTTTGCATAGTTGGGGACAGCACACATAAGTAATGGGATTTGAACCTGGTTCTGACTTCCATGTCAGTTCTTAACCGCATTTCCACACTACCCTACTTCTTAGCAGGGGTTACGCCTTTCTGATCTTTGAATCACCATACAGAGCCTAACAAAAACTCAGCAGACACTTGTTGAATTGATATATAGTACACTTTGAAACAATGGGCCTAATAACTAAGTTAGTTTATTAAGTAAAAATAAATCACAAATTTTAATGAGTATTCAGCCATGATGTTTTACTATTGCAGCAATTTCAGCTCAATTAGCAACATCCGTAGATAAGCAAAGTCCAATTAGGAATTTGGCAAGATCTGACGTGGAACCTGAATTGACAAGTTCTGATCTATATACAGTCTTGACACTGAAGATCCAAGAGTGAAAAACTATTTAAGATTTAAACCTTAAAAGACTACTAAGACTTGAAATGTTGTCAAACCTGGTTATATTATTTTAAGAGGATTTTAATGAGCTTAGACTTTACACATCTTTACTACTACATTCTTCCAAGACAAAGGAATAATACACACTCCTATATTCCACATTCCTCTTTCAGGTACCAGTTTAATTGAACATGAAGAAACTAGTGGAACAAAATATTCTAACATTTCATTCATTATTTATTTATTTATTTATTTTGAGTTGGAGTCTCACTGTCGTCCAGACTGGAGTACAGCAGCCTCGACCTGCTGGGCTCTGGTGGCGATCCTTCCGCCTCAGCCTTCCAAGTAGCTGGAACTACAGGCGCGCGCTACCACGCCCAGCTAATTTTTTTGATTTATTGTAGAGATGAGGTCTCGGCAAGTTGCCCAGGTGGGTCTCGAACCCGTGGGCTCAGGCGATCCACTCACCTCGGCCTCCCAAAGGTGCAGGATTACAGGCTAAGCCACCAAGCCCAGCTGGAACACTTTTTAAAATTGAGTCTGGATCTCACTTTGTCACTCAGGATGGAGCTTAGTGTCAAGATCATGATTCACAGCAGCCTCCAATTCCTGGACTCAAGTGAACCTCTCACCTTAAACTCCCGAGTAGCTGGGACTATAGGCACACACGCCGGGGTAATTTTTTTATTTTTTATTTTTATAGCGACAAGGTCTCACTATGCTGCCTGAGCTGATC
>CAUYQG010192602.1:0-42975 GCA_963574415.1 Tarsius wallacei
CGCGCCTTGGGAGGCTGAGGTGAGTGAATTGCCTGAGCCCGTGGCTTCGAGACCCGCCTGGGCAACTTGGTGAGACCTCATCTCTACAATAAATCAAAAAATTAGCCGAGTGTGGTAGCGCGCGCCTGTAGTTCTAGCTACTTGGAAGGCTGAGGCAGAAGGATCGCCGGAGCCCAGCAGGTCGAGGCTGCGGTGGCCGGGAGTGGCCACTGCACTCCAGTCTGGGTGACAGAGTGAGACTCCAACTCAAATAAATAAATAAATAAATAAATAAATTTTATCTCAAAATAGCACAAATAGGATTTACAGGAAAGTGGCACAAAAGAAACTTTCTAGAGTTATCACAATAAATATTTTATATCTCAATTGAGATATAAAATATTTGTATCTCATGCTGGTTACATGGGTGTATGCATTTGTGAAAACTAAATTTTACTAGATATATTTATTCCCCAATTTTTAAAAAATTGCATCTTATGAAGCTAGGTTGCTAATGGTTAATGAATTACAAAGGAACATAAGAAAGTAAGAAAAAATGTACACACATTAATTGTATCAATCTATTAAGTTGTAAAGTATAAAGAAAATGTGGAAACAGTATAACTATTCTCTAAAGTAGAATATATATGCTAAGTTTTTAGGTAATAATTACTGGCTATTTGGAGTAGGAATATAAAACATAGATATAAAATGTACAGAAAAGATTAAATTTTGCTAATGAAAAATCCAAATTATGCATTAGGAAAAGACAGAGTTTGGAAAATGTTAAGACGGATGAGAAAATTTTAAAGGTCAGATATTTAAAAATTGCCTTTTTTGTTGTTGTTGAATAGGAATCTCACTCTGTCACCCCAATGCTGGTATGTAGTGGCACGCTCACAGCCAACTGCTGGGCTCAGGTGATTCTTCAGCCTCAGTCTTCCAAGTATCTGGACCCACATGTGTGTACTACCATGCCTGGCTAATTTTTTTGATTTATTATAGAAACAAGGTCATGCTAAGATGTCCAGGCTGGACTTGAACCCTTGGACTCAGGCAATCCTCTCATTTCCACCTCCCAAAGTGCTTGGATTACAGATGTGCCACCACGCCTCACAAAAGTATAATTTTTTAAAATTAAGAAATGCAAAATAGAACAAAATAAATATTCAATAATATAATTTAAACATTTTTTGATATTTAAAAATCAATAATACTGGGAAATGAAAGCACTTGCCATTTCCTAAATGACATAGGCATTAGTCAATTCCAAAGTACTGTGAAAATTCTAGGAAAAGAAATTTCCTTCACTGTGCAAAAGAGAGTGAAAAAAAGAATCATTTTCAATGATATGGCACACATATGATGACATGAGAAAAATTACATCCTCTTAAGTAGCTGATATGACTGTTCCTTTTAGCAGAGACTTACCTTTTCCCAAAAAAATGTTTGATCTGACTGGGGTTCTAAAAGTGACAAAGCAGTAGGCTATGAGCATTTGAAGAAGAATTGGCTTCTCTTGACAATAACATCTAGAAGAAGCTGCAATAAAACTTACCCCTGGCTTTGCCACAAAAATCATGGGAGCCAGAACACAGCAAAATGACATTCTTAAATTAGTGGACGAAAATAACTTGCAGAAGTTATTTATACACCCAGTGAAAATATCAAAAATGAAAATACAAAACTTAAAAAAAATGATCAGGATAAAAGAGAGCTTGCTTACAGAAGACCCAAATAATAGAGAGTTCTTCAGACAAAGGAAAATAATCATAGAGGAAAATTTTTTAAAATGCAAAACAAAAGAACAATTGAAAAAATCAATGTGTATAAGCAAAATAAATATTAAATGCCTACTGACCACACAAAACACTGAAAGTAATATTAATGTTTTGTGGGTTTGAAACTATGTAGAATGAAAATGATGTCACAATAATGCAGAGAGGAATATGGAATTAAGGTGTTTTAACTTTCTAGGAATACCAGAAAAATTGTAGCAGCAAAAACAAATTATTTTAGACTGTGGTAAGTTAAGGATTCTGTTTTGATACCTAATGTAACATAATAGAATAGTAAGATACTATATACTTAACAAATTAACATATAAAAAATGAAAAATGTTTAATGAGTCTCAGAAATACAAGATAGGAGACTAAAGAAAAAAAAACAGGTGGGTCAAATGAGAAAAAAGAATTAAGATAATAGATATAACCCAACCATAGTAGTAAATTACTAAAAGAAAAAGATTCAAATACTCCTAGTATTTTCCTTTTTAATCTATGTGTATTATTTTTAGTAATAATGGTCAGAACATAACATATAGTATCTGCTCTGTAACCATATCCATAGTTTCTATGTAAAGGTATTCAGCGCTTATACTAAGGCTTTCCCATTCCTGCATTAATTTTCTTTCTTTCTGTCTTTAATTTTGGATCATATTTTAATCTAAAATATATATGTACAAGTGTGAAAAGGCAAATACATCTACACACACAGACTAATTAATTGTGTTCAGAATATATTATGAATTTTAAAAATAACAAGAAAGAAACAAAAGACAGGCAACACAATAGGCAAATGGACAAAATTACTTTAGCTGGCACTTAATAAGAGGATATCCAAATTATTAATAAACATATGAAAGGTGTTGACTTTCTTAGTCATCAGAAAATGCAAATAAATTCATCTGTATGCATAAGATTAAAAAGGAAGGAAATCCAGATTTGGTAAGAGTTGGCAACTGGAATTCTCATATATTCTAGCAGGTGTTGTAAATGGTACAATTGCATTGAAAGCAGTTTGGTAGTACCTAAGAGAGTTACACATGTGCTTACCCTGTCACCTAGTAATTCTATGCAGAGGTATGCATTCTTTTTTGTAACATGTTTTGTAAAATATGAGGATTAGCTACTTTACTTTAAAGGCCAAGTGCAAAATTAAAATAAAAGACTCCTGTCAAAGAAAGATTAATAACACACAGTATTGTTGACTAAAATCTAGAGTCTTCAGTGTAAATGTCTCAATAGATTAGGAAGGAAAAAGCAATTCAGAATAGCTCAGGAACTAAATAATTGATATAATATATTTCTTCTCTTTTTCACACAGACAGACAAACATACATACATATTCTATGGCAATACACATGCAGTATTTATGAATTTTACCACATATTAGACTTTAAAATATAACCTATGTATTCTAAAATAGTGAAAGTTGTATAGAATAGATTCAAATATACTTCTTTTTCCTCAATTGAATAAACTAAAAATAAATAGTATAATACCAAAAGTCCCACCACCTGTTAATATAAAAATTGGGCCTTAAACTATTTTGAGTTTTATTAAATCAAGAGCAAAATTTCAAAATACATTTAAAATAACAAAAATGAAGATTTTTACATAATATAGGCTCAGAGGAAAACCAAGAGTCAAAAAAATTAAATTACTAGTGAATAAAAGACTTGCAAACACATTTGTAAAGCATTACATTTCTGAAGTTTGACAAAAAATAAAATAATCAAAATTAGAAGGTAACAGATTTAAAACAGGAGTTAATACATATGATAAGTAATCCATTTAAAGAGAAAAGAGAGAAATGACATGTTAAAATTAGAATATAAATTGGGGAAAGAATAGAGAAATAATGTTAAGATTCAGAAAATTATTTACCCCATGAAAGTACATTTGAAAACCAGGAAGAATGATTGAATTTCAAGAAACTTCCTTCACCAAGACTAACTGCATAAAAGGTAGAAATATTTAGTGATGAAAATTACCTGAAAAGAAATGCAAAATGTTTTTGAGGTGAGAATCTTTTCTTTAAAGCATAGAAGAAAACTCTTTATTGGGTGAAGGCACTGTAAATATACACCAAATATCCAAATTTGTTTAAGTTTTTTTTTTTAAACAAGAGCTCTAAATTCTTTTTGAAAAGGAAGTCAGTATAGCAATGTAGTATCACAACCTGAACAAAATAATACAAAAATGGAAAATCAAAGACTATATCTTTTATGAATATTTAAGCAAACATGCTAAAGAATTGACAAATAATATCCAACAATAATCTATCACTAACAAATACAATACTGTTTATATAACATGATAACCACTGTAAAGGAAAATAAATGATCACTTTCCCAAGTGATGAGAAAAAAAAAATGTATGAAATTCAATGCTCATTCCTGTTAAAATCATTATTAAATGGGAAGGGAAGCCTATTTTCTTTACAATATGTTATGGTATTTTTCCATTTAGAAAATATTAATATTTATGCAATCAAGTCTATCTTAGGTATTTCTCACTACAATATTGAAAACAAATAGACCCCTTAAACCAGATAATTGCTTTTTAGATTTCTTACAAAGAAACTTTCATATTTGAAAAAGGATATATGTAAGAGGGTGGTTATTGAAAGTTTATTGCACAATTGAGGCCAAAACAATTATTAAGGATCAACTGATCAATAAGGTGATTCTCTGAAAGGATAAACAAGATTAATAGACCACTGATCAGATAAAAAAAAGAGAAGGAGAGAGAATCCAAATAAGTAACATGAAAAACAGAAAAGATATTACAAACAACCTCTCAAAAGACAAAAGATTTTCAGAAATTACTGTAAGCATTTGTATGCATGTAAGCCGGAGAATATAGAGGAAATGGATAAATTCCTGGAATCACACAATCTTCCATGATTGGAGCAGGAAGAAACCCTTAACAGATGAACAATGAGTCACAAAATCGAATCAGTAATAAAAGATCTATCAACTAAAAAAAGTCCTGGACCAGTAGATTCACAGCCAAATTCTGTAAAAGTCAGAGCTGATACTAATTCTACTGTAACTGTTCCTAATAATCAAGAAAGAGGTAATTCTCCCTAAATCATTCTATGAAGCCAATATCATGCTAATACCAAAATCTGACAAAGACACAACAAAAAAAGAAAACTACAGACCAATATCCCTGATGAACATAGTTGAAAAAGTCCTCAACAAAATACTAGTTAGCTGTATCCCACAGTACAACAACAATATCATTCATTATAATAAAATGAATTTTATTACTAGATTGCAAGTTTGGTTCAATATATACAAATTAATAAACATTATCCATCACATAAACAGACTCAAAAATAAGTACCACATGATTATCTCAATATAACAGAAAATGTATTCTATAAAATTCAACATCCTTTCATAATAAAAATGCTCAACTATATAGGCATAGAAGGAAAATGTTTCAAAATAATAGAAGCCATCTATGTCAAAAAATTAGCCAACATCACACTGAATGGGCAGAAGTTGTAATTCTCTTAAGAGCTGGAATAAGACCAGAATGTTTACTCTCTCAACTCCTATTTAGCATGGTGCTAAAGCAATCAGGCAAGAGAAATGTTTCCAAATAGGAAAAAAGGAAGTCAAATGATCTCTCTTCACAGATGATATGATTCTATATTTCAAAAATCCTAAATATTTCACCAAAAGACTGGATCTAATAAGTGACTTCCATGAAGTCTTGGGATACAAAATTCAAGTTAAGAAATCAGTAGCATTTCTTTCTGCACACCAGCAATGTTCAAGCTGAAAACCAAATCAAGAACACAATCTCATTTACCAACACCCCCCCCCCTCAGAGAACTGGGAATATATCTAACCAAGGATTTTCTCAAAGATTTCTATGACAAGAACTTAAAAACACTACTGTAAGAAATCAACACTAAAAAGCACAAGTGGAAAAAATTCCATGCTCATAGACTGAAAAAATTACTATGTTAAAATATCTATACTGTCCAAGGAAATATATAAATTTCTATCAAACCATCATCAACATTTTTCACAGATCTAGAAAAAAACAATTCTTACATTCATATGGAAGCAAAAAAGAACTCGAATAGCCAAAGTAACCTTAAGCAAGAAGAAAAAAGCCAGAGACATCACATTACCAGACTGCAAACGTCACTACCAGGCTACAATAACCAGAACAGAATGGTACTGGTCTAAAAACAGAATAAAGAACTCAGAAATAAAGCCACTCACATACAACCAACTGATCTTTGACAAAGTTGACAAAAATAAATAATTGGGAAATTACACTCTATAAATAAACCATTTAATAAATAATGCTTGGAAAACTGGCTGACCATATGCAGAGGAATGATCTGGACCCCTTCTCACCATATACAATAATTAACTCAAAGTGGATTAAAGACTTAAAAGTAAGACCTGAAAAAAAAAAAAAAAAAAACTAAAAAAACCCCTAAGAAACATTCTTCTGAACATCAGTCTAGGCAAAGAACTTACGACTGTGTCCTCAAAAGCAAATGCAAGAAAAACAAAAATTGACAAGAGAGACCTAATTAAACAGAAGAGCTTCTGCATAACAAAAGAAACAATCAATAGAGTAAATAGACAACTCACAGAATGGGAGAAAATATTTGCAAACTATGCATCTGACTGAGGGCTAATATCCAGAGTCCATAAGAAACTTAAACAAATTGACGAGAAAAATCAAATAACCCCGTTTAATAAATGGGCAAAGAACATTAAAAGACACTTCTCAAAAGACATACAAGTGACCAACAGACATAGAAAAAATGCTCAGCATTACTAATTATTAGACAAATGTAAATCAAAACCACAATGAGTTACCTTCTAATATCACTAAGAATGACTATTATTAATAAGTCAAAAAAAAAAAAAAGACAGATGATGAGGTTGCGGGGTAAAGGGAATATTCATACACTTTTGGTGGTAATGTAAACTAGTTAAACGTCTACTGAAAGCAATTTGGAGATTTCTCAAAGAACTAAAAATAGATTTACCATTTGACTCAGCAGTCTCACTACTGAGGAGCATAAATTATTTTGCCAAAGAGACGCATGCATTGTTATATTTATTGCAGCACTATTCACAATTGCAAAAACATGGAACCAACCTAGGTACCCAACAGTGGTGGGTTGGATAAGGAAAATATAGTACACATACACCATGGAATACTATGCTGCCATAAGTATGAAAAAAATCATGTCCCTTGCAGAAATGTGGATATATCCAGAGGCCATTATTGTAAGTGAATTAACACAGAAATAGAAAATCAAATACCATAGATTCTCATTTACAAGTTTCAGCTAAACACTGAGTATACGTGGGCATAAGGATTGAAATGACAGACACTGGGAATCTTTAATGGGGAAGTGAGGGAGGGAGCCAAGGGTTGAGAAACTACCTATTGGGTGCCATCCTCACAATTTGGATGACAGGTTTAATAGGAGCCCAGACATCACCATCACACAATTTACTCATGTAACAAAAGTGCACATATGTCCCTTGAATCTAAAGAAAAAAAAGAGTAAAAAGTAAATTACCCTCAATGAGGAAAAAATTATACAAATTTTGGAAAATATTCAAACTTTGGAGAAATGTTTTATTCAAATTTTGGAAAAATAAATGGTCATTTAAGATAATGAAGTAAAGATTCCCAAAATGTATTGTCACAACTTACTTATTTAATTAAATATAAATATTAAAGTATACTGAAATATCCTCAGGAACTCTTATGACCACTGAGTCTGAGGAATAAAGTATTGATGTAGTATAAGTAAAAGTTCAATTTTAGTTTTAAAAACTTAATTAACGAAATCAACATTTTTGAGAAGCATATGGTATTCCTTTAAGATATATATTTTAGAGAAACTTTGGGAGATGGCTGACTAGCTGCAGGTAGTATATGCCTTCTCCACAGAGAGGAATCAGTATAGTGAGTATAAATTTTCAGCAGATCATCCGAAAGAGAACACTAAGATTCACCAGAGAATGGAAAGCACCAGAAGTAAGGAAATAGAGGGTTAAAGGCAGCTAGCCCATCTGGGGGCTAACTGAGTGCCAGGAGAAGCTTCTGGATGTGGACAAACAGTAAGAGAAACCCCAAAGGCTCCACACCCTGAAACAGGCTTTTATAATATTGGTTGTTGGAGAAACTCTTGACATAGTAGGGTCTTGGGCTTTAAACTTTGCTATAAGGCTACAATAATGAAAACAATCTGGTATTGTTACAAGAACAGGCATATAGATCTGCAAACCCTCAGTTTCTCAACCAACACATCTTTGTCAAAGTCTTCACTAACAACCACTGGGGAGAGGAGAACTTATTCAATAAATGGTGCTGGGAAAACTGGCTGACCATATGCAGAAGATCAAAACAAGACCCCTATCACCATACACAAAAATCAACTTAAATGTAAAACCTTAAACTATAAGAACCTTAGAAAATGCAGGAGACACCCTTATGGAATTGATACGGGCAACCAATTCTTGATCAAAATCCCAAGTGCCCATGCCATAAGAGATAAGATAGACAAGTGAGACCTTATCAAACTGTAAAGCTTCTGCAAAGCAAAAAAAATCCATCAACAGTGTGAGAAGACAGCCCACAGAAAGGAAAAAAAAAAATTTGCCAACTGTATATCTGACAAAGGCCTAACATCTAGGATCTACAAGGAATTAAAACATGCCAAAAAGAGAAAAAACAAGCAGCCCTATTAAAAAGTGGGCAATAGACATGAATAGACACTTCTCAAAAGAAGACATATGAGCAGCCAACAGATACATGAAAAAATTCTCACCCTCACTTATCACCAAAGAAATGCAAATTAAAACTACCTTGAGATACCACTTAACTCCAGTCAGGATGGCCATTATCAATAACTCAAAAAACAACAGATGCTGGAGAGGATGCAAGGAAAAGGGAACACTTCTACACTGTTGGTGGGAATGTAAACTAGTAAAACCTCTGTGGAAAACAATGTGGCTATTCATAAAAGATCTAAAAATTGACCTCCCATTTGACCCAGCAATTCCCCTTCTGGGAATATACCCAGAGGAATTCAAATCATTCTACAAAAAGATACCTTGCACGCATGTTTATTGCAGTCCTATTCACATAGCAAAAACATGGAACCAACCATGTTGGTTGAAAGTAGACTGGATTAAAAGATGTGAAATATTAGGATGGACTATTATGCAGCCATAAAGAAAGACAATATTATAGACTTCACAGCAACTTGGATGGATTTATAGTCTGTAATATTCAATGATCTATCACAGAAACAAGAACTGAGTACATGTTCTCATTCATAAGCAGACCCTAAATAATTATCATAATACCATAGGAAAGGGATTGGCAGTAGTGGGAAACTGCCAGAGCAGGGAGCAGGAGGACACATTTCATCAATAAGGTACCGGATCTCAAACCAGGTGACATGGGGACCAAAGTGAGGCCCAAACTTTACCTGTACAATGACTATTTGTATAGCTATCCCTGAATTATACCCTACATCTTTAAAACAAAAATAAAATAAAAAGATTGCCCAGAGACATTGCTGTAGGAAGGGAACTATATTAGACCATTCTGAGCTTGAGTATTTTATACAGGAAAGAGGTTTACTTTGGCTCACAATTCTGCATGGTGCTGGCATCTGCTGGGCTTCTGATGAGGTCTCAGGAAACTTAAAATTATTGCAGAAGGTGGAGAAGAAGCAGTCATGACACATGGCTAGAGTAGAAGCAATAGAGAAGAGGAGGTGGTGCCAGACTCTTTAAACAGTTAGTTATCAGGTGAATTAATAGAAGGAGGACTCACTCATTACTGTGAGAATGGCACCAGGCCATTCATGAGGGATCCACCCCCATGACTCACCCATCTCCCACTAGGCCTCACCTGCAACACTGGAGATCACATTCGGCATGAGATTTGGAAGGAACAACAAAACAAACTATATCAGGAACCCACATGGAATCCTGTAGGCATCTAAGCCTACAGCAGCCTTAGTTGTGTGCCCTTTTGAGTGCCTAGATACCAGAGATCTACAGATAAAGCTGCTGCCACAGTATTTCTCCAGGGAGGGAGAGAGGAGACTGAGTGCTCTCACACATTCCTGGAAGGATCCCTGTGCAGGCTGCTATTTAGACTGAGAAGTGAGTGCACTCTATTCTTCTCTGCTTCTTTCCCATGCTGCTTGACTGGGAAAGATGCCATCCTCTCTGATTCCCAAGCTCAAGGTGCCATTTTGAGAGTATAATGCTGGGTTGCATCCTGCCTTTGGTTGACTTTGGGCTGACCTGGCTGTAACTGCCAATAAGCCAGGGAGGGTTAGGGAAACCAGGCTCTCCTTCATATATCTAGGACAATCCTCACTGTCCTGCAATGGGCTGCTGTGAGACTAGACATGAATGGATCACACTCCTCACTGCTTCTTGCCCATACTGCTTGCCTGAGAGGGATGCCACCCTCTCTGGTCCCAGGCTCAAGATGCCATTTTGAGAGTTTAATGCTTGGCCTTAACTTGCCCTTGAGCTGAGTTCAGGCTAACACAGCTGTCCAGTCAAGAAGGGACAGAGAAACCAGGCTTTAATACCATATCTAGAACAATATCCAGGAACTTGTTATGGGCTGCTGTAAGCCTGAGACTCCTTACCCATGTGTATGGCCCATGCTTAGAAGCTTCTTGCCCTGCTTATTGCCTGAGTGGGGCTTCATCCTCTTTGGTCATCATTCCACAGCTGGCAGCAATTTGAGAGTTAAATGCTGGGCTGTGCCCCACTCTTGAGCTGGATTCGAAGCGATGTAGCTGTAACCACTCTTCAGCCAGAGGAGAGACAGAGGAGACCAAGCTTTTCTAAGCACACTTAAGACAGTACCCATCACTCCTCTATAAGTAGCTGTGGGACTGAGGACCTACCTGCCATTGCAGCTACCTTCAACACTAACAATGAAGGCTTGGGTCCCGGTGGGTGCTTCATAACAATGACTACCATCACCCACACCACACCAGCTACCCAGAGGCCTGAGAACTCACCCACATTCCTGGTCCATTCCCACTTTTAAGCAAGCCACCTGGAGGCCAAAGAATTGACCCTTCGGGAACTACCAACATGAGATTCAGTGTAAGCTTCTCTGGGTACTAAAAACAGACACACCTCACTACTGCCACATCAGTATCTGAAAACTGGCTCAGCTGATGTCCAAGTCCCCAGCAAAACTTCACCATAACCTCTACTGAAACCTATACACTAAGTCAATGAGGAAATCACAGATACCACTAATCCTGTGTATTGCTGAAGAAGTCATATAAAGACCACGCTACCGTAGGCACCCAAAATAAAACCCAAAATATACTACTCAACCAACAACATACACACATCTTTGGGGAAAATAATATCCTCCCTTATAAAAGTAGTTTTAAAAAGTTGGAACAAAAATTGGATGATTCTTACTGTTCTTTGGGACAAGATTTTGTTATATTTATTGGCTGTCTAATGAAAATGAATGTAGAATTAATTATTTCAGTCGTTGAAGTATTCATAATTTCAAAATAATATGCCTCTCTCTCTCTCTCTGTGTGTGTGTGTGTGTGTGTGTGTGTTTGAATTGACCACTGTAAAATGTAGATCCCATAGGAAATTTAGGGGTTATATTTTTATCTAGACTTACCTCAATGACCTCACCAGATAAATATTGAAATTTTCCAACGGCAGATAGTGAACTATAATGATCTCTCTTTGTTTATCATAGCAGGGAAATGACGGTAGCTTCATCTGGTAGTGATGGTGCTGGTTTCTAAATCATCATGAAAAGCTGAAGCAGTGGGTCTTTATGTATTGGCCTACAGAGAAACAGTATTTCTGGAACATAATAATTGATCAATAATCATATAGATTATTGATAGGTTCATTCTTAGGAACTTGTGGAAGAAGAATTTAATGGAGAGGGAGGTAGCAGAAAATGAAGAGAGAATAAATCCTATCTAGCATTCAATGAACACTTACTACAGACCATGAAATGTTTATGGGGTTTAATAAAAATGAGGCAGTTACCGCTACTGCTTTGTCTAACAGTAAGGTGACTGTGCCACAGAAAAGTTCAAGACTTGCTAAGGGACATACAGCTAGTTAGGTGAAGACTAGGAATTTGAACCCAAGCCAACTCTTCTGTGTGTCTAACAGTGATACAGTACTTTGTTTCAAATGGGGACCACCTTTTTAATGAGAACAAACTAGGAAAGAATAATTCATGAAGTAAAGTAAAAGGCTGTGGAGAAGACAGCCAGCCAGAGAGTCATTCATGCTTCACAATCATAACCATTCTCTGAGAGGAATTGTGCAGATGTTCTGGTTTGTGCATTGCCAATGTATTACCAAGCAGACTTAACTTATAAATAGTACAGTCAAATCATTTTTATGTGTCCTCTTGTTGCTCTATTCCAGGGCATTGCCCTGGGAACTCCCATTCAGTGTTGTGGAATTTCTTTCAGATATGCATTTGGACATAAAGTATAGCTAGAGGGTATGTCCAGAAAAATGAACTAAAATAACTTGAACATCACAGGTCTATAAAACTCCAAATCTCATGTTAGTATAAAAAAAGAGAAATCTTATATATCTTGTAACCTTAAAAACTAAAAAAAAATGTATGAATATATACATGTATATGCACATAGAGTAGTCCCCCTCTTCTCTACAGTTTTGCTTTCTGTAGTTTCAGTTACCAGCAGACAAACACGGTCTGAAAATGTTAAATGCAAAATTCCAGAAATAAACAATAAGTATTCAATTGCATGCTGTTCTGAGTCTGGTGATCAAATCTGGCCCCATCCTGCTCCTTGTCACCTATATGTGAATCCTCCCTTTGTTCAGGGTCTCCACACTTTAGACATGCTCATCCCTGTAACTGCTTAGTAGCCATCTTTGTTATCACCACTGCCATGCATCATAGTGCTTGTGTTCAAGTGACCATTATTTGACTTAATAAAGGCCCTAAAGCGCAAGACTAGTGATACTGGCAATTTCAGTATGCCAAAGAGAAAGCTTAAAGTGTTTCCTTTAAGTGAAAAGGTGAAAGTTTTAGACTTAAGAAAATAAACTTGTATTCTGAGGTTGCTAAGATCCATGGTAAGAATGAATCTATCATCCATGAAATTGTGAAGAAAAAAGAAATTGGTGCTAGTCTTACTATTGCATCTCAGACTGCAAAGTTATAGCTACAGTGTTTGATAAGTGTTTAGTTAATTTGGAAAAGGCACTACAATTGTGGGAGAAAGATGCAAACAGTAATGTGTTTTGATTGATAGCAGTTGGGTACTATTTGTGATTTCAGGCAACCACTGGAGGTCTTGGAATATATCGTAACACATAAGGAGTAACTTCTGTGTTAATTTATGTTTTAAAGAATATTCAGTATCTCTTGAATTCTTAAATCTCTAAACTTTTTAAAATATGGATGAAACATTTAAATAATGATGCAAGGTAAATAATCTTAAGAGTTTGAGCAAAATGCCAAAACTTGATTTTAAAAAAAGGTCAATAAAGGAAAATAAGACAAGTTTAAAGTATTATCTTCCAATACTTCCAAGAAGGGCCACTTAAAGCCAACTCCAAATCAAGAATTATATTGTATATAGCAAGCTGGTTAGTTTGATTAAATGTCACTAATGTCAATGAGTCAAGCAATGAGGAACAGAAAGATGATCATCAGAATTCCTTGAGCAGGTTGTTTTAGAACAGTTACTTCTCAGAGGAGAAGCTGCAGGAAGGTAGACAAGATGACCCAGGGAGTCTTCTGTGACTTAACTGCTTTTTGTATTTGGCTTTGCTCACATTGTAGTTTGTCTCCCTTTTGGGCCTGTGTTATTCCAGGCTTCCCAAAGAGTGAGGCCTATCAAGTTAAATTTGGATATAGATAATTTCTCTGCCAAGATAGCTTTTCCAATTTGGGTTTAATTCAACTCACTTTCTTCTGCATTTCCAAAGCTTGGGAAAACCCCAGCACCTCTGTAGGCATAATAAATAACACTCAGAACCACAAATTGATTATGGATATCATAAGTTATATTTGCATCATAAACATAAAGAATTAGAGTGGTTGCCTGCTTTCTGGAAAATGGCAATTGGAAACAACTCTAGTTTAAGATAACACAAAAATTATTTTGTGTGAGAACACAGCATTCTCTATAGTGAGTTCTGTTCTTGGCAAAGGATATATCATGTAGCTGGCTTGATCATCGAGCCCATCTGGAGGGAGCAGTAACCAAAATGTATGTGCTGGAGTCTGTGTCTCCAATGTTGCATGTTTTCTTTTCAAACATCCGATTTCTTTAGGGGAACAAATGTTTTCTCCACAAAGGCTGCCCCTGCCTCCCTCCTGGCTGCTCAGGTTTCTGCCTGCCTTTTGGTTACCGTGAGGCTGGTGATTTCTCAGGGTCCCAAAGGAGGACTCAGCGCTAGCTGTTAGGACTGAACAAACAATCCCGGACGAAACTAGAACAGATCTCAGCACACTGCTTTCACCATCACAGTCCTCAGCTCTGTTTCAGTTTTCCTTGCCAAAATAGATATAATATCAAACACTGAGATGCTGCCAAACTCAGCAGCAAAACAGACTCACAATAATTGCTGCCGTTTATTGAGTGCTTCTAGGTGCCAGGCCTTGTACCATGCAGTTTATGCAAACCACACGGTGTTTAATCTTTACAACAATACTATGAGGTAAGCGTCACTATTTCAGTTTTACATTCACTATAATTGAGGTTTAGAGATCCAGAGAGGTCCAGGAAATTGCCCATGATCAGAGGCCAAAAGTGGCAGTGTCCTAATGTTTCTGTGACTTATCATTCGTAGCCTTCTCTTTTTCTCATTCTAAAATAACAGTGTTACTTCTTGATGTGGACCCTGCCTATCATTCTTTCAGAGTGAACTAACACTGATAGAGCCTCTGCTACCTGAGAGGTTTTGTGCCAGACATGAGGGTAGTGTCTGGACAGAGTGGCTATACCTCTGAATAAATGGAGCTAGTCTTTTCAACCTCACCTGTTGCTACTCTCCATATACAAGAAAGTTCCAGCCACCCAGCCACACTGCGAACTTGAAGTTACCTAATGCATCCAGTGTCTTCTCTTCTCTGCTTCTGTGCTGTTGTTCGTGCTGCAATGCCTTGCCCTATAGTTCTCTGCTTTGCTGGCCCTCTTTTCATTATTCCCAATTTAGTGCATATATGAAGTTTGACAATTAAGTTCGTGAGCTTGTCATCGTACTCTTGTATTGATAGCACTGACCAAATAGCTCGGTAAGATTTCATAACTATGATATATCAGTGTCTCACAGCTGTGTTCATGTTGATGTGTGATGGTGTCTTGCTGAGTGGCATTCATTATTGTTGTTACATGTTATTGTGTGCCACTGCGAGAATGTCGGAACTTGAATTAGAGCAACGAACAAACATTAAATTTCTTGTTAAACTTGGCAAGAGCGGAAGTAAAATCGGAGACATGTTAATCCAAGTTTATAGGGATAACACCATGAAGAAAATGGCAGTGTACAAATGGATTAAATGTTTTACTAAGGGAAGAGAAAAAGTCACTGATGAAAAGAGGTTAGGATGGCCAGTAATGAGCTGAATTGATGAAAATGAAAACATTGCAGAATTTTATCAAATCATGTGTCAAAATCATAAACTGACTGTGGGAAGCATAGCAGATCAAATAAACATCAATGGAGTAACAGTTTGGAAAATCTTAACTGAAAATCTTGGCATGAGAAAGTTGTGTGCAAAATGGTCCCGAAGGAGCTCTTGTATCATGACAATGCACCAGCTTACACAGCACTGTCTGTGAAGGAGTTTTCAGTCAGTGAACAAATAATAGTATTGGAACATCCTCCCTACTCAACTGATCTGGCCCTCAATGACTTTTTATTTACCTGAAGATAAAGGAAATATTGAAAAGAAGACATTTGTATGATATTCAGGACATCAAAGGTAATATGCTGGCAGCTCTGATGGACATTCCAGAAAAAGAGTTCCAAAATTGCATTAATGGGTGGACTAGCATTGGTGTAGGTGCATAGCTTCCCAAGGTGAGTACTTCAAAGGTGACCATGGTGATATTCAGCAATGGGGTATGAAATAATAGCACTTTTTAGGATGAGTTCGCAAACTTTATTGTCAGTCCTCATATTATGTTTCCTCTATATCTGAGCTCCACAAACTTCTCTGCATAACAAATGTTGCCTATCCATCAGCTTATGTACTGTCTATGGCTGCTTTCATACTAACATGACAAATTTGAATACTTGCAAATGGGTTTGGCAAACTTTTTCTGGAAAGGGTCAGATAGCAAATATCTTAGGTTTTGTAGGCCTTTCATTTTAACTCATTGTTCTGGCTACTAGCTACTTATAAAATTCATGTGGTCATAAATTTAGATATTATACTAGGGCATGCCTCTATTCAATAATCTATGAGACTAATATAATAAATGAGCTTAGTACTCATTCTTGAAGACAACTGTCATCTCAAAAAGCATCTAATTCAACTCTTTGCTTCCTTCCCATAAATTAGCATTCTCTTTATGAGAATATCTCTATTATGGTTTCACCCTGGCCTCCTTCTCTTTGTTGAACACCCACCAGGTAGATTTCTTAGAAAAGTATTTGACGAGCATCTGCCACTTGAGAGAGACACTGGCCTTGAATGACTGCTATGGCTCAAATGTTCCTGACATGCATGCTGGCTGTTAACCCTGCACCTTAAAAGAAAAAAAAAAGGACATGATTTCTATAGAAGCTTTTTTTGTAGTGTTTTAGATTTTTTCAGCCCATTGAAAAAAATCAGAAATATGTTTTAGTTTTATATAGGGAAAAATGGCAGTCTGCTTCCCCTTTTCCTAACCTATTTCACTGCCAAAAAAATTCAGATCTTAAAATGTACCTTTTATACTTTGTATCTTCTCTTTTATCATCTTCTTGTCCCATCAATATGTCCCATTTTGAGAATTTCTTTAGGCTACATAACCATATTCAAAACACTATCAATAACTTTTATTTGCCAATCCTTTCCAACTTACTGTAGAAAATTATTTATATATTAATCTCCTTAATTAGAAGGTTTTTACTAGAAAAATTCTCCACATAAACTAATTGTGAAGATTGCCATATTTTTCTCTTTACTCCCTGCTCACTGGAAGCCATTACAAGCTAACATCACAGGCTGATGCCGCCTACATCAGGAAGTTTCTCATGATTTATCCTGTCTCCTCACGTCTATTTCAAAGATACATCCAGTAGTTGTCATATTTGAATCTGTTTTAAAAATTATTTAAATAGATTTTTAGATATGTTTGCTGTATTCATTTACTAAATGAATATTGATTGAGCCATCTATTATGTGCCAGACCCTCATCCTGTTCCGCATGCACAGCGTATAGTATTGAATAAAACATCAAATTTCCTGTTCTCATGGAGCTTGCATCTCAGTGTATTGCTTTGTATTATAATAGTGCTGTCCGTGAGAGGGTAGGGGCTCCACCCATTATGTTTGTTTTCTAATATTTTACTTTATGACACATAGTAAACTAATTAATGCCCAATTCATGCTGATGATAGTTTGATCCTACTATTGCTTTGGCCACCCCAAAGCATTCCACATTCTTCTGATAACAGTACCCCAAATTTCTCTTGGAAAATTCACAGAAAGGCCTCGTGATACAATGATTGAGTATTAGTCTATAAAATTGCACTACTGTACTGAAATCCTGGTGTGGCTATTTACCAGCTCTGTAACCTTGCTTAAATTAAGTACCCAGCTTCTCAGTATCAGTTTCTTTTGAGAAAAAATTGGTGCCAATAACACAAACAGCCTCACAGGTTGCTGTGAGCATTGAACGAGCTAATGTGTATTGTCTATGAAGTGCTTGAGATTGTGCCTGACCATGGGGAAATGCTATAGGGCTAATTACTATTGTTATTATTTTTATTAAATAATTTCTTTCCTTTGGGAGCAATATTTTAGAAAATGTCAATCAATGTCTCCTCCCCAACTTTCTAAGGCTGAACACATGACTGTTCCCCAGGACTTTCAGTCTCGTAGCTTTTTTTATCCCACAGGCAGTGATTCTCTCTGTAAGTTCCTGCTACTTAGGTCTCCAGACGGGCCCTGGTTGCTGACCTTTCCAAGCTTCAATCTTCAGCCCCCTATGGCTTTCAAGAGCTACTTCAGACGCTTGCAATAAAATTTCTGTTTTCTTAAGTCAGCCAGCATCTGTATCAGTTGCTTGTAACCAAAGAACCTTAAAGCTGATATAATACAATGGTTCATTGTGATCCTCATCTATAAAGTGAACAGCAATTCTCCTCACAGGCTGAGTGATAGTCTGGCTTCATTTTCTTAAGTTTGGGAAGCAGATTATATAACCTAATAGTTATAGTTGATATATTCCTGTGCTCGACTCAGTACTGATAATTCCCTTTGCTCTTTAGAATGTTTTAAGTTTAATATTTGACTCTTACCTACTTTATCAAAAAAGATATATCTATCTATGCAGTATATCCCTGAAAAGTTGTTGATTTGCACCAAGATTTTGAAGAAGACTATGATGGTTCAGACATAGTCACTATCTGGGTCCATTTTTTCTACTGTCTATGGGGAGGACAAGAGTCAGGCAGACCCAAGCCTAGTCGACATCAGCTACATGTGAGTATTGCTGGGTTAGACTGACCTGGTAATTTCAATTGATACCATGATGAGACTGGAACTCTCTGTTTCCCTCACTCACCTCACAGAGATAATATTTTCCCAAAGTTAAGATTACTCTTACCTGTAGAACTGTGAGAGATTTTTTTGTGAGGCAGAATTTAAACATCATGATCAGAGTCTCTACATTTGGACAAAAGTCCCCAAAAGGGTGACGATGGTTTCACAGAATCTCTTAAGAGAGTAATAGGAGGGAAATTGGGGACAGGCTAAGTATTAGTTTTCTACTGCTGCTGTTAACAAATTGCCAGAAACTTGGACTTAAAACAACACAAATTTATTACCTTACTTTGTATCTGCAAAGTCCCTTCTGCCATATAAGAATATATTGACAGGTCGGGGGATTAAGACATGGGCACCTTTGTGGGGCCATTATTCTGCAAGTGTTCCACTTTAGAACATGGAGGGGTTATTGAAGAAAAGGGAACCCCAAATGATTTACCAACCAGCAACCACACCCTTTATGATGACCTGGATGGCTACATTGAAGTGTTCCAAAAAATCCCAATATCCCTCAATAATTAAACACATACACAGAAACACACACACAGAGAATAGACGTCTATACAGCCAGTCTCACGTGGCTGTAGATCTTGATTTACTGGCATACAGGCACTGAAGCATGTGAATTACCAGCCATGCTGTTCTGCATCTCCTGTACAAGTAAAATTGTTCTCATAAAGCATGTGAGCATTTATGCAAAGAGAGAGAGAATGTCTGAAGAATGGTCACCAATATGTGAAACTTTGCTTCTTCTGTACAACATTGAGCTATTTTTACATTTTTGTTTTGTATCTTTTCCAATTATTGCAATGTTTTGATAATGTCTTCCTTCCATAAGCAATATGACTTTTAAAAGACAGAAAAAATAATAGAAACACGTTTTTAACCTCTGAAAAGTGTAAAGAAAGTTGTACATTGTAAAGAAAATTGAATTGCTGTGGATTGAGAGTCCTGATGCTGGGCAAAGGATGGGAAAATGACTCTAAGGAAGAGAGAAGATGGGGAGCTGGTGAGAGTTAAGGAGCTGCAGGCAGGTACCATGGAAGCAGAGTCAGCCTTCAGCAGGACACAGCATAGTTAGATTGGGCAGTGCAGCTACAAAGCATGCCAAGAAGCGGTGTACTAAAGCATGAGTGGAGTAAGTTGAGAGAAGGCAGGACTCAAGCCAGACTTAAATGGAGAAAGAACAAAGAGATTTGAGTTGGAGGCAATGCAGCAAGGGTAAGGGTGGTAGACAGAATGTTTTGCTCCTGATGTGACATTACTCCCGATACTCAGATGTGATGGCAGAAACAGCACTCAGTGTTCTCTTTTTATGTCTCTTCACCTATGGGTTGATGGATAGACAAGTAATTGGTCATTTTGGAGCTAATGGGAGAGGAGAGAACAAGGAAGTAGGTGTGTAGGTACCAGAGAAAATAGCATGTGCATGATTATGAACCAAATAAAACTTTTGCAAAACTTGGGAAAACCAGTTTTCAGTGATGGGCATGATCTGGAGTCAATAGTAATGTCCACCTCTGACAGTCAACAGAGGAGAAACAGATTGGTAGGTTAATAGACTCTGCTTTCTGTGTTTCAAATATGACTATTTGTTGGAATATATCATAGGTTATTGATAAAGTAGAAAAAATGTATTTTTGTACAAAAATCATCTGTTTAACCATCTTCAGAGAGTATGGAACTACAAAGAAAAAATACACAAATCACACAGAATATAGAACAAGCCACAACCATTGGAAAACTCAGATTGCCATTGGTCCTATGTTCTCAGGGCTTGAGTTCTATCTAATGGCCAGTTAGATACAAAGAGAGACAACTTTTTATGGTCATGTGAAACTCTTTGGGGCATGATGACACAGTGGCCACCTTTTTCCTGAGAAGTCTGATAACTAGACTATACTTCATACTATACTATTCATGAACATGAATTCTGCAACTTATGAGATGCTACAGCTCAGATTTTGAGAGTCAGAATATCCATCAAAGGTGGCACAGCATTTGCTGTGGCTTGGCTGCCATACCCTCTATGAGCCATGGCAAACTCTTTCTCCCATTCTCTCCACCTCAACCAGTTCAACTGTAACCTTTGATTTGAATATATGAGACAGGGCAGAGGTTCTCAAATCCCACTTGGCATCATGATTTTCTTCTTTCTTGTATTTATCATACTTTTTATGTGGTTATTGTATTCATATATGACTCCCACACTAGATTGTATCAGACTTTTTACATGGTTATTGTATTCATATATGATTTCCACTCTAGATTGTAAGTTCCACAAGGCAAGTAGCTATGTCTGTGCTTGATCACTGTCTTAGTCAATTATTTGTTGCCATATAGAATGCAAAGACTAGGTAATTTATAAAGAAAATAAATTTGTTTGGCCCCTGGTTCTGGGATCTGCAAAATCCAAGACTGGGGAACTGGCATTTGGCAAGGACCTTTGTGCTATGTTATCCCGTGGTTGAAGGGGAAGGGCAAGAAAGGGTGAGACAGTGAATAAAAAAGAGTCAAACTCACTTTTATAACAACCTGCTCTCATGATGATGAACCCACTCCTGTGAGTATGACTTTAATCCATTCATGAGGGAAGATCCCTCCTGGCCTAATCACCTCTTAATGGTCTTACCTCTTAATACTGTCACAATGGCAATTAAATTGTAATAAGAGTTTTGGAGGGAACAAAATCATAGCTATCACCATTATATATCTTACACTTACCACAATACCAGGCACACTGTAGAAAATCAATAAATATTTGTTGGGTAAATAAAAGGCAAGTCAAGGTAAAAGGCTATTTATGCCCTCACTATACTGGGCATGGGAAAGACAGTTTAACTCACAAGTTTTCTTCCCTACCAGGGAGAGATTAGTCTATGGGGAGATTTTAGCTTCACAACAACATAAAAAAATCCCTTCATTTTAGAGATAAAGAATTTAAGGTCAGAGAAGTTTAATTATTTATTGGAAGATCTAAGAAACTCACTGCTGAGCCCATTTCATAAAGAATAGTGATTGAGTCAGTCAAGGATGGACTTGGCAAAAGAATTATGTCAGCTTGGCTTTTAGTCCAGGACTCCATTCATTAGATCCTGATGTTTCTGGCACAAGATTAACCAAGAATCACATTGCAAGACTTTTTTTCTGAACGCATAGGCTAAGAAATTAATCTTAACAGTTCGAACAGATAATGATTAGATGAACTCCAATTGGAGGTTACTAGGAAAAAGTTGGCAGTTGAACAAATAACTCCCTCCATAATCCCTGAAATCATGCAACCATCAAGCTGTACATCTTCAGTGATTAAGCTCCTTGGGCTGCTACATATAAACCTTCCCCTCTGCCTTGTGCTTCTGCTCTCTGGAGTGATTCATGTCTGTAAAGATGCTGCTGTTGCAAGGAAAATGTGAGCCTCTCTGATGACAGTTGTTGCAACAAGACAAAGGCATTTTTAGAATTATTGCTATTATCTCATGTGAGAGATGCTGACAGTCTCTTTCCATCTTGCTCCCATAATCTCATTAGATTTTACAGACTTTGCAAGGGCAGCCTTGAGGCCATGGCTGAGATAAGTACTTTCAGGAATGCTTCTTTTTTGCAGCTAGAATCATGATTCATGTTTCAGGAGATTTGTAAAAACAGATCCTGTCCACAAATGATAGAAAATTCTAAAATTGCAGCAGGGTAGTGAGGGACTTTAGAAGTCATCAAATTCTTTCCCCTTCTATATAAACTGCATGCAAAGATATTTTATGAAAACGAGTAAAAGAGGTAGACTATTAATTAATTAATTAAGTCAGAGGTTCTTTGGGGGGAAAAAACAACTTTTTAACTTTCTCAATCACCTCTTAAGTTGCCCCAGATCTCTTTGGTACATGCTACATAAATAATTGTGAGTTATTGTAATTCTATTCTGGACCTTCCCCTAAGGAAGTCTCTGCTAAGACAAGTAACTAAAGCCTGAGCAAGAATTTATTGCTATCAGTTTGCACTACTCCTACTCTCCTATCTGTTAGCAGTGGTTTTTTTTTAATTGGCTGATGAATGTCATTTTTCAGAATATTATTATTACTTCTGTAGCTAGAAATCCACATAATTAGATAATAGAGATAAAGAGCCACAAGTTATGTAAGTAAATACAACCAAGTCTGGTGGTTATGGTGACTTGTGCTCTTGTATTTGTATAATAATATCTCTAGTGCCCCTTCCATTGCTCAGTGTCTCACCATCTAATGACTTTTAGTCATTCTAATGGGAGTGAAGAATAGAAGAGAAATAGAGGGTGATTCATTTTATTTTATTCTTTTAATCTTCTTTGCTTTCCTGTAGAGTGCCTATTATGGGTAAGGAAGCTCTTATGTTCACAAGGGTTGATGAGAGAAAAAAGTAGTTGATGAGTAAATATCCAAGAACTTGTAATATAGTAACATTAACGCAAAGCAGCTAAGAGTAGTATAAATTGTCACAGTCATTTCTGACTAGAATATATTGTTATAGAAAATGGAATTGGAACTGGGCATAGAAACATATAACATGCCTACAGAATAAAAGGATGAAAAAGTTCTGAGAAAAGGTTGGTGGTGATGGTGATAGAGGAGACAGTGATTGCAGTGTTGATAGTGGCAAGAAGGATGGTCCCCCTGGTGATAGTGATGGTGGTTATAGTGATGGTGGTGATAATGGTAGTAGTGTAGTGAGGAGGGTAGTGATGAGAATTGATGGTGATGGTGATGGTAGTCGTGTAATGGGGCATGGTTATAGTAATGGTGGAGGTATGGTGATGAGGATGTCATGATGGCGGTCATAGTAGTGGTGGTGGTCATGGTGGTTATAGTGATAACAGTGATAATTGTAGTGGTGTGGTGGGGATAGTAGTAATGAGAATATGATGGTGGTAGTGATGGTAATGGTAGTGGTGTGGTGTGGTCAGGAGGGTGGTGATGAGGATGTGATGGTGGTGGTGGTTATAATGATGATAGTAAGAATAGTGTTATAATGCGGACAGTGGTGATGAGGATGTGATGGCAGTGGTGGTTATGGTGATGGTGGTGGTGTGGTGTGGTAGGGAGGCTGGCAATGAGAGTGTCATTATGGTAGTGGTGCTGATTATAGTGATAGCGGTGATCATGGTAGTGGTATGGTGGGGAGGTTGGTGATAAGGAAGTGATGGTAGTAGTGTTGGTTGTTATAGTGGTGGTTGTGATGTCGTAGATGAGGAAGGTGGTGTTGGTATTGGTGGTCATGGTGATACAGTGGTAGATGGGAGGAGACTGCAGGCTAGGAGTAAAGACGGTGGGTGTGTTTGCAGGGAGGATGCTTCAAGCAGTGACAGTGGTGGCAGTCATCATGAGGGTGATAGGGATGGTACCTAGGAAAATGTTTATTTTCTGTGACATTTCCAATTATCTATAGAGATTTCCCATAATATAGCAAAAAGATAACTCCATCCCTAAGGGAAATGCTGTTTGCATTGTCCCAGTCCCTAACTTCACACACAGTTCCTCTTTGAGACAAATCTTTTTTTGTTATGAGTTGGACACATTATCTTTCTTCTGTAAATATTCTAAAATGCTAGTTTGTATTTCCAAGTGCCAATAAATTGCTTCAACAGATGGATACACCTTAAGGGTGGATAAAGTAAACCTTTACTTAACACAAAAATGTTCTTTCTGGTTGTACATAATACCAATTGTTTTGTGACTACTAGAGAAAGGGAGCTTTCGAAGTGTGATTAGCTTCATTGCCAATGTACTTTTCAAGTTTTTACAAAAAAGACATTACCTAAGTTCTTTGTCAGTTCAGAAAGCACAGTGTTTAATCCAAAATGTGCAGACTGATGCCAAGGAAAATGTTCCCAATAGAGACTGGAGCTGCACTGGCTCCAAATTGTTACTTAACTCAAATATGGAACATGGTGTATTTCATTCTAGGAGAGAACAAAATTATGTTTTTTTGTACAGTGCAGGTTGGTCTCTCTCTGCCTCAGTTTCTCTCTCTTTTATTAAGAATTTAACATCTATTTATTTCTAATCTCCATTGTCTATTGTAGGTACTCCAAGTAGAAAAAATGCCCAACACGACAATATTTTCTAGCAATTATCATTTGAATGACTGTAATAAAGGGATCAAAGTTTATTTGCCGTCTAGCCGCCCCTCTGTAGATCCATGGCTGTGTGCAGGAGGTGTTGCTGATATATTTCCAACAGCAACATCTGGCTTCCTGGCAGCCTGCTCTGCTAACTGTGCTGACCCATTGGTGGCTCTAGAACTGTTCAGAAATGCTATATGGGTTGGCTGGAATCTGTGGAGGCCATTTGTTTTTTTTTTCCCCATCCTCCTGGGTACTATTTATCTGTCAGTCACATTTCATTTTGAGGAATTTACTGTACTTGTCTGTGTCTATTTGAAATGAATAAGGAAACTCCTCATTAAAGAGTGGGATTTATATGGCCCAAATGGGAGTATTCCCAATGCTCTATTTAGAATACTAGAAGAGCTATGCTATTGGTTGAAATGTCCTTAACATATTAATTTTCATTAAGATACTCTCCAAGTGTTATACATCCAATAGAAGCCAAGATGAAGGGCTTTTTTTTCCCCCAGAGGCTGATGGAGTTGCAGCACATGTTTAATGATCACTAATAGAAATGAAAGTTTTGGGGATTTATGTCAAAATTCTTGAAGAAGAAAGTTCTTGATGGAGAAACAAAGTATGGCTGAAATCTAGTGGAAAGGAGCCAGATAAGATGAAGAAGGAACAAGAAAGGAAGTTGGGTTGTAAAGCCAGATACAGGAGTTTGAGTATGAAAAGGGAGAAAGATGATTGAATATGACGATGTGTTGAATCAAGAGAAAAGGCAGTGTTCATGATAACATGGATGGTAAACTTCAAGAGGAGGAGCAGAGAAAATGAAATTTTGGTTTGACACAAACTATTAAACATATGGAAAAGATGTCTGAAAAATGGAAAAATATTTTAATAGACTATATGGGAAACTAAAGAGAGATGTATCAATCTGAGAAAGAGGCAAACTCAAATGAATATTAACAGATCATTTAAGTTCCACATAAACATACTGTGAATCACAAAAGTTTCTCTAGAAAGTGAATTCACATCTTGATTTTGAGATGATAACCAACACAGATAATATTAGAGTATACATTAGAGTATGAGTGAGAGTCTCCCTGGTATAGTTGTAAATGAGAATATTCACATGGAAATAAAATGTTTTTTTGGAAAAAGATGGCAAGTGAACAAATGATACTACAGCTACAGTATGGTTTACTTCATGTGAAGATTTATGACACTATTTATTATAACAGTAGCCAACACCTATATAGAGCTCGCTATGTGCCAGGTATATTAACTCACTTGATCCTCACCAACAACAAATCTATAAGGTAGGAACTGTTTCATTACCTCCATTTTAGGGATAGTACAGCTGAGAGAGAGAGAGAGAGAGAGATTTAATAATTTATTCAAGACACAAAGATAGTGTAGTGAATGGTAGAGCTGAGGTTTAAACCCAGGCAGTTCAGCTTCAGAGTCCGTTTCCTAATACTCTGGGGGATTGATGTAATGATCAAGTTTTTATGTAGAAATCTTTGACTCATGTGAACATAAATTGAGATGGATACATTCATTTTTATGCAAAGCAAATAATGAGATAAAACTTTCCAGTTTACAAGCACTAGGCTACAGCTCTTGCTATCTTCCCTGCTCTTAATGGACATTATTTAATCAGCATGGAAAGGAAAGGGATATGGCTTGGATGATACCATATTAGAGCCACTAATTTTAATGTAATCAATAAAGGAAATATTGCTCTTATAAAGTTTGTATTAGCCTGCCTAATGTCTAGAATGCATGGCTCTGCCACCTACTGCCTCAGTAAAGATGTAATGGTTTATCAATTAAGTAATTACTAAGATCCTCAAACAACTAAATCTGCTGATTACTCATTTCTAAAATAGTTGAAATATCTAAGCTGAAGGAGAGTGTGGTTGGTTGATACAATTTGTAAAGTCCTCTAGGACTTTCAGATAACAGGCTTGGTAGAAGTGCAAAGTATGATTCTCATTTACAGTCCAGCCAGATTTAACAAAAGGCCTGAGCATCATAAACCTGCAGACAGAAGGAGTTCCAAGAGGAAAATAGAGGCTTGCTCGTAAGCCAGCTGTGTGGAGGGCTGGACTCCAGCTTCCCATCACGGGTGTACAGCCCAAAGAATGTTGGCTGCCTCTGGAGCCAGCTGGCGTGCGTGCGGACTGTGCTCCTGGAAATCCTGAAATGTCTGTTCGGGACTCCAGCGAATAGAATTTTGGTTAATGGAGGAGCAGTCTCATCAGTCAGACTTCAGTGAAACTGTTTTTAAAAGTTTGCTAACTTCAACAGGGCTTATAATACCTGCCTCATAGGGTTTTTGTGAGGCTTCAATTAAGTAATTGCTATAAAGCACTTAGCACAGTTTTGGCCCAAGGTAAGAACTCAATAACTGGATTGTTGAGGTGATTGTTTTAAAGTTCCCTATTCAAGATCTCATGCCCTTGGTGTCTCCTTCCCCTTCTGAATCCATCTCTTCTTCATGATATGTGACACACAGGGATCAGACTACTCCCCAACCCCGACCCAGATTACTGATGGCACATTACAATATAATGACAAAGACATGCAGCCCCATAAAGCCCCATAGCTTCCATGACATCAGTGATAGTGGTTTGTTACCACAAACCCTATAAGACTGGAACCAGAACAGCCTCCACCTCTGGAAGGGTAGTGGGACAAACGTTCCCCCAGAATTGCCCCCTATCTCTCTGGCAGCCACCTTGGGCAGCCAGATGAAACATCTCTCTCTTCCAAGCACTTTGTGAGTGATATTTAATCCCATGATCAGAATTTTCCCTGGTGCCAGGGCAGGCCGATGTGGCCAGTCGCCGGCATTCCTGCTGGTTGCTGACTGATGGAGGCATCACCTGACGTTCTTCAGGTTTTGCTGGTGCTTACTCAGGTCAGGCTGCATCAGAGGGCAAACCAAGAGGTGTTAATAAGTTTCAAAACTCAGCAGAATTGGTTTGTCTGCTGGGTTAGGTCCAGCAATTCTTCACTGTCCCCAAATTGTCTTTACCTCAATGATCTAAAGACACAACAACACTTTTCTCTTTTTTCTTCCGTTAAAATTTGATCAACATTCTGTTAGTTCTTCTATAAAGTGAAGAAGGTGACAAAGAGCCCCTGGCAAACTCAAGGTAGCTTGTATAATTTAAATAATAACAATCTCCCGTATTACATGAGGTAAAATTTGGAAGCAAAACATGAAGTAAAGTTGATTCTTTGGCAAAGGCTATTGGTCAAGAACCAGTGAGGAGTCCAAATTCTGCCTTATAAAAACAATTTAAACTCCACCTAATACAGTTGCAGTCCTGCCCTGGCAGTTTTTTTAATGGCTTGCGCATGGGCACTGTTCATCCCTGCTAAAAACATTGGTTGTGGAGCTCAAAATACAGTACATATTATTGCTTTGTAGATAATGTGCTGTGTCCTAGAGTTATGCACACCAAATACCTAGTATTGATTAATAAAATTAGGCTTACTGCTTTAAATAATGGTCAGATCTGAACTGATGTAACAAAGAATAACAACTCTGCATTTTCAGCATTTCCATAATGAAGCATCTGTGTATAACCCTGTCTGGATGGGAACCAGCAGGTTCTGGGAAGAATATTAACCTGAATTTGTTGCAGTCTTGTTTCCCAAACTGCTTTATAAACACTTCCCCATATGTGCTGCCAAAGCTTTGCATTTAATGAATCATCCAAATCTTTTTGCCATATATCCTGTGTAGCCATTGATGATGGAATACATGTTCCTGGTATCTGAGGAGAAATGAGCAAAATTGCCTCATAAGATAATCCTATTAGAATGTTCATTTTGATTTTTTAAAAATGCTGAGTGCTACATTTTGAAGAGTTATTGTAGACCATATTGCCTGGTAATTTCTTAGGGACTGTTTTATCTACTTGGTACATTGTCTTTATTTTAATTAAGCACAAAAGAAGTACAAATCATTGCTTGATAAACACTTCAATTCTTACTTCATGATTTTTTTTTTTTTGCACTTTTGGTTGCTTTAACCTTATTTTATGAAGAGTTTAGTAGTAAAGAACAGAGGTTAAGAGCACAGGTTTTGAATATATATATATGCTAATATTTAAAATTTGTAGAGACAGGGTCTTGCTATATTGCCTGGGCTGATCTCGAACTTCTGGGCTCAAGCAATCCTCCAAAGTGCTGAGATTACAGTCTTGAGTCACCATGTCCAGCCAAATATGCCGGATTTCATGTTTAAGTTCTGCCTCTGAATAGTTATATGGATAAGGCAAATTACTTAACTATCTTTGAATTTCAGTTTTCCCCCGTGTACTATGGGAAGTGACATTACTCTCTACCTCCTTTTACTACCGTAAAAATAAAACAAGGTAATGGATTTTTTTTTTTTTTTTTTTTTGAGTTGGCGTCTCACTCCGTCGCTCAGACTGGAGTGCAGTGGCCGCTTTCGGCCACCGCAGCCTCGACCTGCTGGGCTCCGGCGATCCTTCCACGTCAGCCTTCCAAGTAGCCGGAACTACAGGCGCGCGCTACCACGCCCGGCTAATTTTTTGGATTTATTGTAGAGATGAGGTTTCGCCTGCCCAGGCGGGTCTCGAACCTGCGGGCTCAGGCAATCCACTCACCTCAGCCTCCCAAGGCGCGGGATTACAGGCTGAGCCACCGAGCCCGGTGAGGGTAATGGATATTAAGTATCCTAGTGCTTGATGCATGACCATCATAAACAATTGTTATTATTATTATGTTGTTGTTGTTGTTGTTGTTTAATTAGTCACGATTGAAGCACCATTGCTCTCTGAGAAGTTTAGGAGCTAAAAGGGCTTATAGGAAACATATACCTTCAGTGGAAAGCCTTAACAACCATGTGTTTAGTACCAACCAACAGCATTTCTTTGTTATATGGAGAAGGGGATGAGTGTCCTTCTAAAAGAGGACCCAGAGAGTTAGCTTGACCCTTCTACCACGTTAAGACACAGTGAGAAGGTACCATCTATTTCAGTCTCTAGAACTGTAAGAAATAAATTTCTGTTGTTTACAAGCTCTACACAGCAAATGTGTTTTTGAAAGGACTAAGAGTTCTTAAATCAAATCACTAACCCTCTACTAAATCCAGGGTTTCCTGGAAGTTGCTATTACAAATAATGTCACTCTCTTCAAAATTTAGTGTCAAGCACCCTGCTCTTCAACAGCTACCTCTTATATTTCCATGACTGATGGACAAAATTAACCGTAAATCCAACAATTCTTCAGCTCTACCAGGACTTCCAATCCCTCTTTCACTTTCCTTATGTCCTCACTTTCATCATTAGCCAGTTTCAGATTCCACTCCTCGTATCCAACCTCAACATTCTGCTCTCTGTAGCCATCCTAACTGCTTAGGAAAAGTAATGAATCTGAGCTGGAGAACATGGTGGTAGAAAAACAGAACATCTTGCTTACTGTGTCTTTTAAATTTGTGACCACACACCTTAACCTAAACTTTACAGTTTCCCTTTTGATCACAAGAACCAGCCTTCTACTGCCTTTCTGATATCGTCTCCCACTGTTCTCCTTCAATACCACCTGAAACAAACTCCTTGACGCTCTTTGAACACACCGAGCATGGTGTTGTTTCTGGGGCTTTTACTGCTATTTCTTCTACCGGAATGTTCTTAGTCACATGACCCCATTCCCCATCCTCACCTCAATTTGTTTACGTGCCTCTGTAAATAACAGATAAGTCTATCTTGACACTATTTCTCAAATATCACTTTTGACCACTTTATATTTCCATACCCTGAGATCTTTTTCCTCAATAGTACTTACCACCTATTTGTTTATTTTTTAAAAAAATTATCTCTCACTAGAAAGTGGTCTAGGGAAACAGTATAATGTTTTGTTCATGACTATTCTTCCAGTATTTGTTGGTATTTGTTTAGCCCCTCAAAAATATTTGATAAATATGTGGATGATTGCATGAAATCCAGGGGCAGAGGCTCATGCAACTATCACTTTCATCATTTCAAATTTGAATTCCTGGTGGGTATACATGTGATTATCAAGCTACAGAGGATAGCTGTTGAGACTGTAATTTGACCAACTCATTTGCACAATTCTTTCATAGATGAAATGAGAAACTAACGTCAACTTCTTGTATTGATTGTACAGGTATGAAAGGATGTGTAAGAACATATTTGGGACAGTTTGAGAAAGGTAGATCCTAAGTTTTCAGATTCTTATAGTGCAACTAAGTTATAAGCATAGAGTGTTATTCAGATATTTTCTTCACCACCCCCTTGCACTTTCCCTAATCCTTTTGGCCCTTCCCAGAGGTAATCCATACCAACACTTTGATGTGTAACTTCCTAAGCCTCTCTTGTTTTCTATGTATTCACACACACACACACAAATCTGGATTTTTTTGAAAAAAATGATATAATTTATGTTATGCTTAAAGAGTCCATCTGTGATTTTTTCTGCTTAATATTTAAGTTAAATTTTTACGTCAGTTTTTATATATCTACCTTGTTTTATTTAATGGTGGCATAGTGTAATATTTCATGGAATGGATATGTCATAATTTATTTACTTATTAATTCTTCTACTGCAGATTTTTCACTCTGGAGGCTCTTGGCTTTCCTATTTGCATTTCTGCTCATGCAGGGAGACCAGTCATATAGGAACATGGAAGCAGCAATAAAGAAGGAGAACCCCTTGCTTTTCCTTGGGCAGGCCCTGTGACACAGAGTTAACTGGGGTGTGGTTTCTCTTTTCAGGAACTCACATTCCCTTAAGGGCGATGACATATAGGCCAATATTTCTAATAAGAAAGTGATATGTGCTGCTATGAAATTCTTCGTAGAAAAGATATTAGATTCAAGTGAAGGAGGAGGTTTTTCTGCTTTGGTAGACTTGGAAAAATTTCAAAAAGGTGACATTTGGTGTTTACCTGATAACGGAGAGATGGGGTGGGGTGAGATGACAAGGAAAGGGCATTGAATCATGTGAGAGGATATGAGGAAAGGGAACTAATTTTCTGATATTCACAATTTGGACCTTTGTAAGTCATTGAGTCTCTTTCTATTGAGCCACTGGGGACAACTATAAAAAAGTAAAATAAAAGAGGGAGGAGAATAGAAAGTAAATGGGATCTGGCAGGAGACAGAGAAAGATACAAGTAAAAACCAAAGCGAGGGAAAGCAGTGTGCTCAGGGCCCCAAGCTGGGAGAGATGTCTCAGAGTGGGAACTTGTGCCCAGGAGAGGAGGAGGCTGTGTTACCTTGCAGAAGATAGATACTGTATTTTATTAATGTCTTATTGTATCTAGTGCAGATGCTTTTAACTATTAGGAAAATGTAATATGCCGGTAAGATTGTAGGCATTAGAGTCAGTCAAATTTGAGTTCAAAGCCAGATTCTGCTAAGTTTTACGAGTGACATTTGGACAAGTTATTTTGCCTGTATCAGCCCCAGGTTTCTCAACTGTCTGGAAGAGTTTATAATGCCTCTTGCATAGTTGTGAAGCATAAGTCAGATAATATTTATGAAGCATTTAGCTCAGTGTCTGCTATTTTATCAGTATATAATTATAATTATTATTATATGTTACTTGCTATTTTCTTTTTTAAGAAATAGGGTTTCCCAACATTACCCAGGCTAGACTCAAACTCCTGGGATCGAGGGATCCTTTTGCCCCAGCCTCCAGTGTAGCTGGGATGATAGGTACATACCACTGTGCCTGGCCTATTTGCCAAATAATTGTTAAATGAAAATGTCACATTGTCCATCGAGAAACATTATCCTTTGTCTAAGAGTTCTTCTTAATTTTAACAAATCTTGATATAATGATATGGGAAGTAGTGTTGCTTAGGTATGTAAACAGCATTTGGTCACCTGCAAGGAAGAATTCAGTGTCTTTCCAGCTTTGTAAGTTCTGTTCGCAATCCATTAAGAGGCAACTGTTGTGGTTTATATCACAGGCGACATCAGGTATGAAGGCAGGGGATTCAAGGGCCGCTGCAGCTGATGGCTGACCTGAGAGACTGAAACCACACATGTTTCATTCTGTTGAACACAGAAAAGGAACAGTCTTTAGGTTGTAAACCTAAACCACAAATGCTTTAATAATATATAGCATATATTAATAAGAAACAAAAACAAAACAACAATAATTAATGTCCCCTGCTTTCTTTCAAAGATTATCCTTAAACAAATGTTTTTCACAGTACTTCCTCTTCTCACTCCCACCTTCCATTCCAAAGCAGCTAATATTGTTTTTGCTTTTATTTCTGTGACCACCCATAGGAGAAAGATAATCAGGAAATAGTTTTCCCTGCAGATGGCTGAGTAACAGAGAATAACAGCAGTCTCCTTAGCATCTTTTTTTCTGCTTCCACCCAGAAGAGATTGTTTTAGCAGCTCTTTGTTAACAATGAAACAAAAGGACAATTGTAAAAAAAAAAAAAAAAAAGAAACAAACAAAAACTAATAAGTAGAGAAAAAAATCAGTCACTATCTCATTGTGGAAGAGTACTCTCTGCTTTCATGGAGTTTTTAGTCTACCAACTGTGTACTTTAGTTTCTCCTTTCCAGATAGTAGTATACATTATTAATTATATATCCAACTTCTTTTTGCTAGATAGTACAAAGAATACAAATCATAGAGGTAGCATTTTGGTTGGAAAAAAGCAAAAAGCTTGTAACTTTTTTTTTAAGATGTGGGGTATAATTCAGGGTTATGTATACAAACATTGATTATGCAGGTACCCTTGTTGATTAGGTGTGTCCCTTCCTCCCATAGCAATTTGCTTGTAACTTCTACATGCATGAATAATACTAAATTAGAATGACTCACTCATCTTGGTTTGTCCTGGACTCCCTTGGATTTATCACTGAAATCCCATGCCCAGGAAGCCATTCAATCTTTGTCAAACCAACTTGATTGGTCACACCCTAACTGAAGTGGTTTCTACACCTATATAGGAATAAGTTCTCTATAAGACTTGGACAACAATAGCAGCTTTACTCTGTCTGCTTATTGCATATCAAATGACTTATGTGCCTTATATGAATGCCTTCACAAGAACACTTTGATGGAAGTAATATTATCTTATTTGTATTTTCATACAGAAAAAAAAAATACCTGAAGTTTACACAGGTTAGGTATTTTGCCCAAAGTCACAAAAGTAGTTACAGTTAAATGCAGGGTTTGAGCACAAGCAGAATGATTCTGTTTGTTCAGCTACTATGTGATGCTGTTTCTCTGTTATAATGCTTCTGCTGACAAAAGCAGCCACAGTCACCATAGTGTATTTTCAACTGTGCTTTCCTCATAAAGCTGAAGGCCTGAGCCAGAAACAAGTGGTTTAACAGGAAGCCTTGGTATGGGTGTTCTCTGCTAATGATGGGCTATTTCCTTACTTCCCCGTGTGTCCTGTGCACTGAGGTAAACTGAGTATATCATTCTTCCTTACATGATGCAAGAGTTCATTTATATGATCAGAATAGAATCAGCATGATTCACCCTAACAGTATCTACAGCCCCCACCACTGCCTTCTTAACAAGCCCAAATGAGCATTGCACACTGACTATGGTTTTGATTATTCTATTTGTGCTTAGTCCCACTGACCCACATGGACTGCAGCAGTATCCACATCATATGGTTCATTATGTAATTGAAGTTAGTGTTCATGATGTTTGGAGCTAGGAAAACAACATTCCGTGTGATGAGCCAAATGAAGCTATTCTTCTAGTACAAAGTGGGGAAGTTGATGAGTCTGAAGACAGGATTTTTTATTTTAAGAGAGATTATTTACTTCTTGGTGACATGGCCTTGGGCCAGGAATCATTGTTGTGAAACGTTTGAAAAGATGAAGATACTTGGATGAAGAATTCAGCAGGGTTCCCAATGTGTCCCTACATACCACTATTTAGAAAGTGTGGTTGGCTCCAGTAGAGAAAAAAATATAATTTAAAAAATATAGCCCCTAAGCCCTAGGGAGGTACATTCACCATGTGCCATTATCACGCAGACTGATGCTTCTAGTTCGGTGCACTTTACTTTACACCAAGAAAGAGAAAATCGGTAGCAGTAACATCCAGGAAAATGATAGGGCGTATTTTTAGCTTCAATTGATGAGTCTCTAAGAGAACTAGACAAGCAGTTTACACAAATGCTGAATAATAAGAACTTTTCTGTAAATAGAGCATCAGTGTAATGGTATGTAGTTTGTTCAAGCAGCTAGGCTGGGGACTATGTTGAAATTACAATAAAGCAAGATGTGTTCCCTCCACTTTGCTAAGACTCATAATACTAAAGTAAGAGGCCTTACAGTGGAGACAAATTTAAACATTGCTATAGACTTCGATGCAAGTGGGTTCTTTTGGAGAACATGATCAGTAAAATGTAAAACTGAAAAATATTTTGAGTCTTTAAAAAGTGAGTAGAACAAAAGTTTCAGGCTCTAAATCAAATTGACAATTAAATTGCCACTGGACAATATTCATGAAAGGAAAGGCAGTGTGACTGATGGTGAGTGAGGTGACTTGGAACATCACATGTCATGTTGCAGAAGCAGTCATCATGAAGCATTGTGTGAATTACACTGGGGAAACCACTTTTTATAAGAGTAGTAAATTGTACTTTGGTGAACAGAGAAAAACATAAAATAAATCCCCTTGTTAAACTCCTTTAAACTAATAAACAGGATATGTGGTACATGGTACGGTAAAAGCAGGCAAATGTCCAGTGAAAACAGAAGAGAGGAAATACTGCCCATGTGAAATGAAATACAAGGAATCGGCTTGTTGAAAGTAATGTGTTATTCATATTTGAATCTAACCTGTAATTGCCAATACTGGACATTTTCTATAATTATACTAGTGACAGTTGCAATAGGCTAACTGATTGATGTGCTTAGAAAACTTGGATAGAATCAATATACCTAAGGGATAAATTTTAATATGAAAGAAACATGCAACAGTCTGGAAGCAAACAGATACAATAAATAACACATCAGCCACAAAACTTTGTATACTTCAGTCACTTGTTCTTCTTTAAAAGCATGTTCATTAATAATAAGGCTTGCATTTAAGAAGCATCCTCAGTGCCAATGACTAAAATGGACAGCTGGGGAAATATCTAGACATAGTAAATACATTTTTAAAAAGTCTTCTTTTATCTATTTAGATAAACAAGGAAAATAAGATTATATTTATTTAAAAATCAATTATACAGTGGTTGCAACCCTCCATTCAAGTGTCTAAATCAAAACTTAAATAAATCTTTTCAGTATTTTCCATATTTTAATTAAAAAACCAATACTTATTCACTTATAACTCATGGCATCTTTAGTGTTAAGAAGATATCTGATGAGGAAATTTCTCAGGGTATAATCAGATGTTTCAATACATATATATGTTGTATCAAATCAAGGTTTTTAGAGTGTCCATCATCTCATATATTTATCATTTCTTTGTGGTGAGAACACAATACTATACCTCATAAATATGCACAATTACAATCTGTCATTTTAAAATAAATAAATATGTTTTTAAGAAAAGAAAAAGGTAAACTTTCTTAAGGGACTTGCAATGCTAGTTTGCAAAACATCATGATCAGCAAGGATACAGTTTAGCAAATGATTTTGTCCATTCATTTGATTATGATAAACTTTTGGATCAGAAAGTGCTTTACAATAAACTGCATAGGCTAATTTAAAGGAAATACTTGGTGATATTTCCCTTGATCAAAAGAATGTTGAAAAAGAATTTCCCATATTTTCAGACCATAGTAGAAATATCATTAAGAGCATGAGAATGCAGGAAAAAGGTCAGACCTACCAGTGTTCAGATTCTGGGTCCTCCAGTTATCAAATGGATATGTGATAAGTTTCATAACATCTGTGCCTTGTTTCTTTGTATGTACAATGGAGATAATGTTACTGAGTGTTCTCACCTGTAGTGGTTTGTTGTGCTGGTTGATAAGCTGGCCAGTGACAGAGTGCTGTGAAATCTGGCAATCCTGACCACTAGTCCTAACTAAGTGACAACTGGACATATCATTATGCATTGTGTTCATATGATATTAGTGTTTACTGGATTCCTGTGAGCATCTTCTGTTTCAACATGAGTTTCTTCTAGGTTATCTAGCTTTTCTACTATCATTTTGATTCCTTTGACTCTGCTCCAAGTTGTAGGCAGTGGGCGAGGCCATAGGAAAGTTCATGAAACCAGATCCAGATCTGTGGACCAGTCATTTTTCCATTCTCAGTCTAGTCCTAAACATCATCCCCACACACTCTGCAATCTAAAGGATTGCCATTTCAAACTAGTTCTCACATCCTAAAATATAAGTTATTGTGGAGGAGAGATAGGTTGCAGGAAGGCATCAGCAATACTTTTCAAAGTGTGCTGAGAAGATGTATCAATACATAGTAATTTATTAATCAAGGAAGTATATATATTGGGCAGTTATTTTACTCTCACCAATCCGAGTGCTAGGGATTCAGAAAGAAAAAAATGGATATGGCCTCTGCCCACACAGAGCTTATAGTCTAGCAGAGGAAAGAGACTTTAAAGAAACAAAGAATCATACAACAAGAAAAAAGAAATATGGATAGCTTGTTACTCTCTGGAAGACAATTGCTATTTAGGAAATTGTCTTGACATCTTTTCTGGGCATCAAAAAAGGATCCATATGACATGGATAAGATAAACTAAGTAGACCCAAAATTAGAAATAACTTGCTTGACATGTTAAAATTGGAAACATTTCTAATTCTGTTGGGCAGATTGGAAATGACCAGCTCAGGAACCCAAAAGAGAAAAGGAGACAGAGCAAATGGGACTTTGAACAACATGGAGAGATGTCGGGATTACTCAGGAGGAAAAAGTGAGTCAGAAACTCTAAATCACATTATACAGAGTCATTGAAAGGCATCTTATTACTGAAATGTGAAGCTTATGTTCCAAATCAGGGTTTAATTATAGTAACAGTCTACAGGCACCTACTGATGTTGTTATCTTAGTATAATCAATTTTGGTTAAATACTTGAACTCCTCTCCTGCCTTAAGGCATATGACATTTGTCTTCCAAAGGTAATTATCTTTGTATTAGACTTGGTTCATCTACCTTTGAGAAGGCCTATGTCTCTAAGTTTGCGCTTGTATGAACCCAACTTTCATTTGTACTAAATTATACTGAAGGATGCACTTTCTTTGGCTACTTAAACTTTGTTCATGCTGGATGATATTCTCAGAGCTTTTCAGTGCTGCTTTTTCAGTAAGTTGTTATTATTTTGTTTCTCTTAGTAGTCAACAAGAATCAGCTATTATTTTTGTCTCTGCTCTGTGTTTATCTTTCTCTTTCAGTCTCGAGCTTGTCTCTTGAGTTCTCCCACTCACTGATTCTTTCCCTGAGTTCTCAATTCTAATTCCTGAGAGATTCATTGTGGTAGCTGTTGAGTGATGCTCTAATGCTAGGCTACCTCACAAGCTGCATATATGCCTATGGATCTGTTTCCTTTCTGTCATAAACCCTCCCTGGTCCAGTGATTCTTACCAGAGCATCCATATACATAGTCAATGAACTATCACTTTTGTATAAGGGTTTTATAAATGGCACCCTTTGGCAGGGACTGTGGAGATGGCAATTTCTCTCAAAAGAAACCCACAGGCAAGTCAAGCACCATGAAGACAGAAGATTCTGTTTCACCATCTTCTAATTTTTTGCATTTCCTCTTAAATTTTATGTTTTAAGTTTCTTTTTTCCTCTAAGGAATGAATGAATAAGTAGCTTAGCTGACATTGAAAAACCCCATTATTTCAAAATACTGCAATAGAAAAGATCTAAGATTAGGCTGAGATTTGAGTGAAGATGCAAACAAATGATGCCAAGAATCACTCCAAGGTGGGCAGCACAGAAGTACCATTATGAGGAGTTCTAAGAGACCAACCTCACTGGGGACCCCTTTTGTACCTACAGTCACCTTAATTTATCATCACATTTCAGGAAATTAAAAAAAAAATGGAATAGCAGTTATTTCCCGCCTCTCTCTTTTACTTTGAAAAGCATGAGGTGTCCTGGTGAGCGCAGCATACTTCAATGATGACAACACTTCTAACAGCTAATAATTTCAATAAAATTACCTGAGTAAAGGGTTGAAGTCATTACAAATGGGTTGGAAGGGACACATTTCATATTGTGTTTTTCATTCTTTTCCCCGTCTTTCTCTCTTCCTTTCTGTTTTCAACGTCCACATATTTGGACATCCTGAGCGCTTTGCATGTAAATCTGTGTGGGTGGATGTGATGAGAAGCAGTTGAATAAACTTCCCTTTGAGCTGCTAAAGCTCTCGTAGAAGCTAACGGGTGGGCGGGAGCAACAAATGGCTCAGTTAACAAGAGACCTCTGAGAGCTGATTTTAATTCACTAGGTTCGCCTCCCCCAAAATACAAAAGGAAAATTTTTCTCAAAACAACAACAACAACAACAACTAGAGAGCCTGATTAGACTTTATTGGGGGGAATTATGGACTTATGCATGTCATAACCTCTCTAAAATTTATAATGTCATCACCTATATGTGTAACTGTGAAACTGTAGATTCACTCTTTTGCTTATTTATGTAGCAGTAAATAGAATTGGAAGCATTTAAGACTCTTTGGGGTACCTAAGTTTATAGTATTTAGAATATTGTCATTATATGGCTTTGTATCTGCTTTTGAGTCAAAGCCTTTACTTAAGTGTTTGGAAATTTCTTTCACATCATAGGAAACAGTGAGTTCAGTTCCTGTTTCCAAGTATAAATTCCCCAAACAAACAGTGAGATGGACATACAAAATGAGAATGGGATGGATAGACAGGGCTGTAAATTCAGGCTATAAATGCCACTCAGCAAATTGGTTCTATCTCATAAACTCAAGGCTTGAAAGAAATTGCCTGACCTAAAATAGATGGCAGAAATTGGTAAAGATTCTATGAAGACAGAAAAAAAAATGTATTTATTTGGTATATTTCTTTTCACTACAAAACTTGTTTCCATAGTTCCTTGTATACAGTAGTTATACAAACCATGCTAATTCTCTCACTTTTACTGCTTTCTCTCCATTCTCTACATCTTATGCTGGGATATATTTCCCAAATTTTTTTTCTCATTGCCACCATAAAAATCAGTTTCAGTAGCTTGAGATACACTGGTATTCCAGCCACAAAAAATGGAGATGAAGTTGATTATATATAATTTCTATATACATATGATGTTTGTTTACTTATTACTCTTGCTGATTCAAATAACTTGTGCTTCTCTAAAATGAATAGACTTCGCAGACAATGTTAAAAATAAATACACATCATACTAGTTTTAGTCTATTGTATGAAGAAAGCAAGAATATAAGATGATAAATCTCTGGCTTTTGTTGATGTGTGAAATAATTATACAGTTATTTATTTTCTTAAAATGCAGGAATTCTTAAAAGGAAAAGTGATGCAAAAAAAAAAAAAACTCAGTTGAATGACGGTAATGGAGTTAAGTGGGGAGTCAGTTTATATGATCTATACATTCCATGGCAATGGATGTTATTTTTTAAGAACATTAAATTTAGACTTTTTATTTTTTGTTCATTATTATTTTTTGGCTTATCACTTCATCATTATAATTTTTCTTTGATAAGAGAGAAAAATGGTGCATGTTTCTCTATGCAAAATTGAAAGAGAAACTCCTGATGAGAGAGCATAAATTTTGCTAAATTATATAAAAATTGGCCCTATGCCTCCTTTTTAACCTTATTATATATTAATTTTTAAAATGTCAATTCTCAATATATAAGTTACCTTTAATAGAAAAACCTAGGAGAATTTTGGTGGCTCAAATAACATTTAAAACCCCAGATGGAGTGGCTTCATGGATTAAACATCTGCTTCATATTGTGAAAGCATTTGATTTAGATTTTGATGTTATTAGAATTAGATTTTTGGTGGATTTTTAAAACTTCCATTATAGATGAAGTCTTACAAATTTTAAGATAAGGATAGCTAAATAATTTTATTTCAATTATAAAGTATGAATATGAGTGAGACAAGTATCATTTATGTATAGGTTAAGATTTTCTCTCTTCTTGAAGCTAAGTATTTGTCTATAAAATATATGAAATAAATTAGATGACCATTTTTATTTATTACATCTGTTTTAAGGTCACTTACTGATACTGACATTCATTACATAAAATCAAATCATGAAGAATAAAATAAGCATCTGTACTACAATATCTTTAACCAGATTCTGTAGTTCTGAAAAAACACCTTATATAAACAATAGATATAGATAATGTGTAATTGAAATAAATGCTTTAGTATCTAGACCAAGCTTCTTATGAAAAGATCACATTCATGTGTAGATAAAAGGCTTGCCATTGTTTGGGGATCATATCAAATTGATTTTTCATAACAGCATGTCTTGTTTTAGCATGCCTAGCATTCCTCTACCTTACCCTTAACTCTATGTGGGCATGATGGAGCTACCTATCATGCTCCTTTTTCTACATATCTGCTCCTTGTCCTAGTCTGTAGCTAGTTGCGAGCTAAGAAGGGCAATAATTATTGATTGCCATTGTCAAGCAAGGAATGTCAGGTAGGAGGAGTTTGGGGAGATGGGAGAATTGAGTTGCCTTTCCTTTCCAATGCTCCCTGACTCAATTTATCTCCTGTTCTAGTCCCTGACTCCATACATTTGTTATGCTTACTTTAATTATTGGGAGCAATAACTTTTAGACAAACTTTGGTTTTGTAAGAAGGAGACAAACTTTGGTTTAAACTGATCTGTCTAAAATTAAGGCAGAGAGGACACAGAACATTGCTAAAATAGACCTTCTTGTCAGATTTTAATCCAATATGGCTGAGTCAGGTCAGCATATAGTCCATACACTCCTCCTACCCAAATAAAGCGTTGAGCACAGGACCCAAGCTGGACCAACTGAAAATTCCACACGGGGTCCATAATAATTCATTTTAAAAGGAGAATATGGCTTCAAAACAGACATTAAGAATCTTCTCCAAAATGTATAGTGCATGTGCTGGGGACCCAAGAGTGCCTTTTTTTTGTCTTCCTGTGGCATTGAAAATTATAAGAATGACAAAAGATGCAAGGAGAAAATGCGTGTGGTTGTCTTTTCAATGAATAAAAAGTTCTCTTTTTGACAGAAGGAATAACCTGCAAACAGAAAGTAGATTAAGATATTGTTTCTGTCCCTGAACTTTCTGTGCTTAAAGTTAGTATACCCTTGAATTTTTAGTCACATTTGCAACAAATATTTTATTTCTGTGAAAATATAGTTTAAAATGTGTGGCTGTCATTTAGCCTTGAAAAATTTCTGTTTACTACATATAGTAAAAGTCATATCAAACCGTATTCGCAGTTATATTTGTTTGATGATTTTACTTACTGATTAAGCTGTGACAGAAATGATTGGTATAAACATGGTTGATTTATACACTCAGTTGCATGCTTTTAGCGTTGTAGGTATATAAGTGTAATGACTCAATTGCTAGGCAAGTCTAGCCATTGTTTGGAGATCAAATCAAACAGGGTTTTTAAAAAAGTGGTCAGCTGTTCTTTATTATTGTTTCTGGGGTAGAGATGTTATTAATCGCTGTGGTTTACTTATTACACGAAGATATTGTTCTTAAAAATGCATTCCCAAGATAGTTTGGCCATCAACACAGCAGTTAGTACCCGGAGAATCATATTATGGTATTAATTGGTTAGAGGGGTTAATGGGAAAAACTTTTGAAGGCAGAGAAATGAATAAGAAAAAAAATGGTAAGCTAATTATTTTAGTGGGTGAACTTAATTGTTCTACTAATGATATCTGTTTCTCGTGTTCTGACCCAATTTCATTTCATTGTCTTTAACCATCACTGCCAAGAGAAGTTTCTTGTCACTCAGTTCAGTTCCTTAGCTTGACATTGGGGAGAAAACTCTTGGGCACATGTAGGTTCTATCATCTCCTTCCTGCTCTGGTCTTTCAGGTTTCAAGCTGCTCCACTTATCTTAGCAACAGACCTAGATTTAGACTGCCCAAAGTTGTCTAGGTGCAATAAAGACTTGGACAGTTCACATTCAGAATTCACTTTTTTAGTACAAAGGATACTTTGTAATAAGACTTAGAAAACTAGTAAAATGTCACTTAGAACTCCAGAATTCTTGTGATTTTCCCCTCACAATCATTCAGGTGCTATTGTTTAGGGTTTTGAAAGACTTTCATGTAAAATGGTCCACTTTCACCTAAAATTGATCCAGATAATTCCTACTTTGTCAGATCATCAGTAAAAAATAATG
>CAUYQG010192605.1:0-24484 GCA_963574415.1 Tarsius wallacei
TGGAACTAAGCCTCAGAAAACATCTGTGGCTCCCACTGCCTTTAGAAAAAATATAAACTCCCAACCTCCACCTGGAGGGGGCAAGGTGGGCTCAGGATGAGGCTATTTGATAATTCAAGCAGGACACTATGAGCTCCTGAACCAAGGCAGGCCAGGGGAGAGTGTTCCTGGTGTTTTGGGAGGGAGAGTTCCCAGTTCTTCGTGATTACTGTGGAAGTGAGTCTCAGAGGACTCCCACCCAACTGGGAGTGCTCTGAAGATTCTTTTCTGTATCTGCAGGACCCGGCACAGACCTGGCACCGAGAGCCAACATGTTTGCTGCATGAATAAATGATGTGAGATTTTTGTTTTTAAGCCTGTGTGTGCACAATCTGTTCCCGACTCTCCCCCATTGTCACCAGCATAGGGACAAGGAGCCACCCATAGTCCCTTACCCCATCTAAGGCAATGTGAGTGAGCCCCTCCCACCTCATTTCAACTCTAGGAACATTTGGGGTATGGGTGGGGAGGTGAACACCCCACACAGTTGATCCTGGGGCCACGCACCTGCCGGGGCTGGACCTGGCCTGGCACTGTGGGGTAGCCTTGCTGACTTTCATAGGTGCAAGCATTTCACAGTCTGAGTTACTGGCACCATACATATGCCAGCATCTCAGGGGTCTGTGTCTGGGAGTGCCGTTCTCAAAGCAATTCTCTTCTTTTTTTTTTTTGAGTCTGAGTCTCACTCTGTCACCTAGGCTGGAGTACAGTGGCATGCTCACAGCCGCCGCAGCCTCCACCTGCTGGGCTCAGGACATCCTTCCGCTTCAGCCTTCCAAGTAGATGGAACCATAGGCATGCACCACGACATCTGGCTAATTTTTTGATTTATTGTAGAGACAAGATCTCGCCAAGTTGCCAAGGCTGGTCTCAAATCCCTGGGCTCAGGCAATCCTCTCGCCTCCGCCTCCCAAAGTGCTGGGATTACAGGCGTGGGCCACCGCGCCTAGCTTCCCAACCTTATTTTTCTACATTCAGGTTTGCATTTTTCTGATTGGCTGAGAGGTTGAATATGCTACAACAGCAGGAGAGTTGTGCTTTGTGGTGACAGCAACACAGCTGCAGTGTGAGAAAGTCACAAACGAGTCTTATTTCTGCCGCTGCCTTGCAGAGTAGCCACTGATGAGACTGTTCTCATCTGTAAAATGGGCATACTCATAAGGTCAAGGCTGTTGTGGGTCTGAATCCATCAGGTCAACTAGTAATGTGTCCTCCGATGAGGACGGGGAGTGGGGTTTTTTTCTTCTCTCCAGGGAAGGGCACCAACTAGATGCACAATAGGTACTGAGTGCCCCTCTGCCCTCCAGCTTCCAGAGCCTCTGCCCACGTCAGGCTCTGAGGTTCCAGCTGCAGGGATTTGTCTGTGTCCCTTCTGTCCTAGTGGATCAGCAAGAGCCTGAAGTTCACATCTTGTCCCCTCCTGGTTGAGGGAAATGAACGAGTGCTGGGATTGGTTTGGTCGGGTCCCCTCCTGAGAAGTTGGGACGGGGAGTTTGTATCAGGAAGCTTGGAATGGTCTATGGCCATACCACCCTGAACACACCTGATCTCATCTGATCTCAGAAGCTAAGCAGGGTCGGGCCTGGTACTTGGATGGGAGGAAGCTTGGAATGGGAGTGGGAAGAGGGTGTGGGGGTGGTTCCATGCCAAACCAGGGCATGGGATACCAATGGTCAGCCTCTCAGGAAGGTGAACCCAAGCTCTGAGTCAACAGTACCTGGGTCTGTAGTGTGTGGGCCTCAGGGTTGGGATGAGAGGTCAGGACTGAGCCAGCATAGAGGTGCCTTGTGGCTGCCACCGGGTATGGGAGCATGGCTGTGCCAATCTGACTTCATGAGGCCTCTGGCATCCAGGCCAGAGTTCCTGGACATTGGGACTACACCAGATGCAGTCAGACCAATTTGGAAGCAGCCAGATGAGACTGCACCATGTTAGCATGGGTCTGGAGCTCGGCGCCAGGGCTCCCAGAGCACCTGGCATAGTCCAGTATGAGAGCATCTTCAGAGTGAGGTGTTTCCCTTATCCATGTCTATCTTTCCCCAGTGGATAAGGGTCTGGGACTATCAGCTTCTTAGGCTGATGACAGAGGCTGGCAACCAGTCAGTCCTCAGGACATAAAAATATGGAAATCACATAGGATACCCAAACAAGCCCAGCTTAGTAAGCATTTCCGTTGCCTCTTCTAAGTTCTTGGTCCCTGAGCCTGTTCTGGCCACCGGGGGCTTCCCAGCCAAGACTTGGTTTCTATTCCTTCAGAAGCCATCCCTTCCCCTCCATTGAAGAAGTTGTCAGCTTGACCTGGGTAAAAATGACATCCTGCTAAAGCCAAGTCTTCACCAGAATCTAGCTAGTGTAGTCACACTGATAGCTTCTAAGGGGTCTCCTACCTCAGGTGCTCTGTCATGTGCCTGGCAGGTTTCAAGTCAAGGCTTCCTGTGGGCCTAAACCCGGTCTCAGGATGGCCTGGAGCTGTGCCTGCCACACCAGGCTCTGTGGCTTTTGCCATGGGACACCCAAGTTCAAGAGAACATGCAGCAGTTGCCAGTGCTGTCCATTTTACTCAAAGATTTTAGCACACATGGACAGACCAAAGGAGAAGGATCTGTCTTTTCCACATGATCCAAACTTGCCCAAGAGTCAAATGGAATATATATGAGAGTGTGTGTGTGTGTGTGTGTGTGTGTATGAAGAGACCTGAGTCTTTAACAAAAATTGCATCTGAGCTGGACAGCACTAGACCAGCACCTGCCATTCTCAACCCTGTTCTGTTTTCCTGTGCCAGGAGGCCTACTCTTTTGAACACACCTGAGGGTCTCTGACTGGCAGTGTTCTGGGGAAATGGTGCTGAACATGAGCAACTATCACTCGGGTTGGCAATCCTGTCCCTTCTGTGACCCGCCACCAGGACGATTCAATTCAAGAGTCAGACATTTGAGATCAATGTAGGATCTCATTTTCAGGAATTCTTAGACATCAGGTGAATTCTAGGTCTGATTCTGCCACTGACTTACTCTGTGATACTAATTTCCTCCCCTTCTCTGGTCCTCAGTTTCTTGACCTATAAAACGAGAAGGATGGGTTGTACATTCTCTGGGGTTCCATTCAGCTTTAACATCTGGTGACATACATAACCCTGTCCAGGTGTGTATAATTCAAATTCAACTAAGATTTGTCTAGATCCAATTAAAATGTATTGTGAGTATTATTTAATTTAGCACCCCAAACCCCAGAAAGACTCATTGTTATTATCTCCATTTTATACATTTCAAAACAGAGGCTCAGAGAAGTTGAGCCAGTCAGCTGAAGTCACACAGCCAGGAAGTCATGGAGCTGAGATTCAGTCTCAGGCCTGCCTGTCTTCATGTCCAGGGAGCTGAGAGCAGATGATATAAGCCCACATCAGCCTGGGTCCCCCACCCCTCCCTCCCTGCCTGCTCAGGAGCTCAGCTCTGAGATCTGGGCTGTGGGATGTAGGAGTTCTGGTTGCAGGCCACTGGTTGGTACAGGTGGTCTTTGACTGGAGAGAAGCTAGTGATCCAGGGCTCGGAGCAGTCTCTGGCCCGGCCTGGGTCTGGCTCTCCCACATGAGTCCTCAAGGCTATATTTGGGCTTTAAGCCTAAGGCGCTGTCTGCCCTTTGCTATTCTTTGCCATCTGGGAGTCCCCGCCGGCCACATGGCTTGTCGTCCTCAAGACCCTCCCCCCCAAATTCCTGTCCGTACTTCTCAGTCCCCAGAAACCATCTGCCAAACACCCGTGGGCTGAGGACAAGGAAGGAGGAGATGTGGAGGGACTGAGCTCAGGTCTCTGTCCTGACACTTAAAGAGGGAGACTTCCAGCGCGGCTTTCCTTCAACCCATTCAGGGGCCGCCAGCCTGCATCTGCGGGCAGCAACAGCCTTGAGATCTCGGCTGTCCACTCCTTATATGACACCAGGCAGGTGAATTTCTCTCCCTGGGCCTCAGTGTCCCCATTTAGGCAAGGACCAGCTGATTGGGCCCCAGGGATGTCAGGTCCCTGCGGGCAGTGACATTTTAGGATCCCCTATCATGGGCCATACCTTCCCGGAGGCAGAGGGCTGGACTGGATGCCTTTGGAAAGCGCATCAAGCTCAGGGACCGCTCTCGCGCGGTCTGGGTGTTTCCCCAGGGGGCTGCAGGTGCCCCTTCTCCTTTCACGCCAAAGGCTCACCCGCACCCGGCCCAGGTCTCCCGGGCAGATCCAGGCCTGGCGCTTTCGCCTTGCGGTTCAGGAAACCAGAGCGCAGCGCTCCAGCCGCTACTGCGGCGGCGGCGGCGCAGGGGGCGGGGGAGGAGAGAAGCGCCCACTTGTCCCGCGGCCTCCGCAGCAGCGCCGGCCCTCGCCCCGGCGCGCCAGAGCTGCCCTGGGAACCCCTGGGCTGGTTGCTCCGGTTAGCGCCGGCCAGGAGCCCACTACCGCTCGATGGCGCCGAACCGACCCCCTTGGCCCCGCGACCCCCAACTCGGCACAGCCAGCGCGGGCTGCGCTTTGCCCTCAGCCACGGCGAGGCTGGGGCCGACTGCTCTCGGACGCCCCCGTCTCGCCCTCCAGATGCCCAAGCGCGGGGCGGTCCACCTTCCCGGTCTGGGGCAGGGGATCCGGGCTGTTAGGGCTGAGGGTGGGGGTTGGGAGCACCGTTCTCGGCAAGACGTGGGTCCGGATGCCTCGTCTCCGTCTGGTCCTCGGGACCCCGTCTCCCTTGGCACCTCCGGGTCTCGGGCCCTCCGTCCCCGCCTCCCACGAGGCTCGCCGGACGAAGGGCGGCCGCAGCCCACACCTCCTCCCCACCTTCAGTCGCTGCCCCCGCTGCCCGCCGCAGGGTCGCCTGCCCGGCTGGGAGCAAGACCCCCCTCCCGCGGAGGGTGCCGAGAACACCTAGAGGGTCCAAAGTTCGGGCGCCACCAGCCAGTCCGAGGCCCTGAGCCCCGAGGGCCGCGGCCGGGGTGCGGGGAGGTGAGGACGCGGCGCCGGCCTCACCTGTTTCTCCAGCGGCTCCTTGGCCGACAGCGCGGGCTTGGGGGAGGGTGCGCGGTCGCAGACGCAGCCCTCCAGCAGGTACAGCCCCGAGGGCCGCGAGCTCGAGTCGCTCTCGAAGTAGAAGAGCAGGTTCTGCAGCAGCGCGAACCACTTGGTTTGCCATTTCGTGTTGTCCGAACTCCGCTTGCTCAGGTAGCCTTTGCGCGTGCCGTCCTTGCGCGCCAGCAGTCCCAGGGACGCGACGTGGCCATCGTTCAGCCGGATCCCCTTCTGCATGGTGCTCGGAGGCCAGCGAGACCCCACGCGCTTACATCTTCTCCGCGCGGCACCCGGCAGCTCCCCGTCCGTGCGCGCTGCGCGTTGCCTCTCTCTGGCGCTCGCTAGCTCGCTCCCTCTCGCTCTCCCCTCCCCCCCCCAGATATCTACACTCCAGGATCTGGCGCTGAGCCCCGGCTTCTTGAGTCCAGATGTGCCAGTCCCCGCGGGAACCTCTTCTGCGCTCCGCAGAGCCCCGGTGCCCGGGAGATGCCTCCCGACCCTCCCCCGGCGCCGGGCACACTGAGGGACTCGCGACCTGCGCGCTGGCGAGGGGCAGGCGGAGTCATGTGACGCCGATCCCTCGAAGAGCCCGTTTCAGCAGCGCGGACAGGGACACACGCACGCAGCCCCGCCGAGGCGCAGAGCCGCGCGCAGGCTGCACCTTGGCGCCCCTCCCCCCCCAGACACACACACACACACACACACACACACACACTCTCACACACGCGCGCGCGCGCGCATACAAACACACTCACACGCACACACCAATCCTGCCCTGTCTCCCCTGGTCTCCCTTGTTCCCCTTTGGGTGTTAAAAAGCGAATCTGATCAATTCTCGTTTAACCCTCTGGAACCCCGAAGACTCGCCATCCGGCGAGTTTGCGTCTTGGCGCCCCACCGCGGCGCACTGGGGACCTAGGGTTAAGTCCCAGTTGTTTTCTCCTCCGAAGGCTCCCCCTCGGTACTTTATTTTTTAATCCAAGGTGGATGGAGGAAGGTGAATGGCGAGATAGAGCTGCAAGAGCGTCCGGTCCTAGTCTTTGCAAATCGGCCCGGTCACATTCATTTCAGCATCCCGCTCCACTCCCGGCGGCCTCCCTAGAGATCTGGGGACAGTCCAGGGGGCGAGATGGGGAGGGGGGAGGTGAGCGTTTGTTTTATTTTATTTTGAGCGTTGCCATAATTACCGGCGCCACCCCCTGCGCCCTGAGGTCTGGCTGGCGAGCCGCTGCTGGGAGTTTTCTGCAAATACCCCCCAAAGCCTGAAGGCGGGCTTCAAACGCAGGCGCCGGGGACCATGGGAGCCTTCAAATAGCTGCGCTGGCGCAATGATACCTTAATGATAGATTTTCCGTTCTTATTTTTAGCTCCCATTCGCCTACACAGTTACACGGCATTTATCCGAGAACGTCACAGCGCCCGCATGCTGCACCGGGAGGGCGCGGGCCGCCGGGCGAGCCGGGAGCTGGCGCGGGGAGCTCGCGCAGCCGTCTGCCGCAGAGGGCAGCGGGCTCGCTCCGGCAGGGAGAGCGCCTGGCCCGGGCGCTGGGCAGCGGATGGGCACCCGCGCAGCCCTGGGGAGGAAGGAAGGAAGGCAGGAAGGGTGGGAGGAAGAAAGGAAGGACACCATCTTTCCGCACGGAACCTGCGGCGCCCCTCCCCCTCCCCGACACACACACACACACACACACACACACACACACACACACACACACACACCCCGACACACACACACACACACACACACACACACACACACACACACACACACTGGGAGTCAGATAGATAGCCCTGACTGGGCCAAGGAGAATACCCTGAGAGGCTTTGCTCTGGAAGACTGGAGCTGCCCCTGGCCTGGAGCTGCCCCTGACTCAGGCCTGTGTGTCTCGGGTGGGAACATTGTGGAAGGACTGGCCTTGTTAATCTCAGTCCTCCCTGTCAGCGCCCTTACTCCGGACCCGAGGACACGAAGGGCTCCATGATGCTGATTTTTCTTCACAAATGATGCAAAGGAAGAGGGGAGATGGCGAAACCTCTCATTGTCTTCCCCCCCCCCCCAGCACTGTGACCTTCTTTCCTTCTCGTTTGGTCTCTCTATGGAAGCAGAGTTTCCAGGACTGATGTTCTTAATCTAGGCAGTCTTCATCTAAAGTCATTTATTAGGAAGACTGTTAAAGAGGCGGAGAGAGCTGCAGGGCAGGGGCACTGTTCTAAGTGCTTTAGATGAATTTAACCACTTGATCTTCACGCAACCCAATGGAATAGGTTTGTTTCCCCCCCAAATCAGCTCCATTGTACAGGTGGGGGAAACTGAGGCATGAAGGAGTTGAGTGGCTTGCTCAGGGTCATCCAGCTGGGAAGTGGCAGAGGTTAAATTTGAACCGGGCAGCCTGTCCCAGAGGTCTATGCAGAGCTGAGCTGGTGGTCCATGGATTGCAGGAAGGTTGGCTTTTATCCTAAGAAGGGGCAGGATGGTCAGGGAAAATATTTCCTAGGTGAGCCTGAGCCTTGGGCCTGCATGGAGGTCATTGTGACAGACACATCTCTGGTGCATAGGCTGAACCTGGGCTGCACACCAGAATCACCCAGGAACATTTAACATGCACCCACTAAAAATCATGGCTGCAATACACACTTTCATAGATTATTTAATTTAATTTTATTATTATTATTTTTTTGAGTCTCACTCTGTCACCCATGCTGGAGTGCATGGCTACCGCAGCCTCAACCTGCTGGGCTCAGGCAATCCTTCCATCTCAGCCTTCCAAGTAGCTGGAACTACAGGCATGCCACTATACCTGGCTAATTTTTTTATTTATTGTAGAGACGAGGTCTTACCAATTTGCCTAGGCTGGTCTTGAACCTCTGGGCTCAGGGCAGTCTTCTCACCTTTGCCTCCTAACGTGCTGGGATTATAGGCGTGAGCCACTGAGCCAACGCATGGGTAATTTTAATGTGTAGTGAACTTGGAGAACTAACGATATGGTCATGTACACGTGAATCACCTGGCGATCTTGTTGAAATGCAGGTTCTTATCCAGTGGATCTGGGCCAGGGTCTGAGACTCTGCATTTCTTTTTTAAAAAATTTATTTATTTATTATAAAGATGTGGGGTACAATTCAGGCTTAGGTATACAAACATTGATCATGCAGGTACCCTTGTTGATGAGGTATGCCTCTCCCTCCCCTAGCAGTTTCTCTCAACTGCCAGTCCCACTCCCCCTCTCCTGACAGTTTTTCACTTACGGCCAATCACTTTCTTATAGCATTATAATTGTTCAAGATCACCTTATGAGTGAGAACATATGGAGCTCAGTTCTCTGTTTCTGTGATAAATCACTGAGTATGATAGACTCCAAGTCCATCCAACTTACTGCAAAGTCCATATATTTGTCCTTCTTTATGGCTGCATAATATTCCATTGTGTATATGTACCACATTTTAAAAATCCAGTCCAGCTTCGATGGGCAACACGGTTGGTTCCATGTTTTTGCTATTGTGAATAGAGCTGCAACAAACATACGTGTGCAGGTATCTTTTCGTAGAATAATTTGAGTTCCTCCGGGTATATTCCCAATAGGGGAATTGCTAATAAGCTCCCTGGTGATGCAATGCTGCTGATCTATAGACCACACTTTGGAAGAGTCAGGGCACTCAAGAGGTGGGAGGGGTTGGGATTCATTCATATTGCATTCCAACTAGTGTCCATTTAGCTCCTAGTCTGTGCCAGGCAGGGTGCTTGGAGGCCAATGAGATGCCACACACTCACATCTTCTCAGCAAGGTACCCAGCGGCCCCCCGTCCCAGCAACGGGGACACAGTGGTAAACAAAACACAGTCCATGCTTTGTGGAGCTTAGGCCAAGGGTTCCTCCTCTGGCCCTTAGTGTAGAAGGAAGAAAACCATTTTCCCTTGGGCCTGAAGAAGAGATTCTGATCACAGGTGTATCAGGACAGGAACTGATCCCACTCTAGTGGATCTCAACCCTGGACAGGTTTTAAAAATCTCTGTGTCCAGGCTGTACCCCAGGCCCATTAAGTCAGAATCTCTGAGGGTGGGACTTGGGCATCCATACTTTCAAAATCTCCCCTGGTGGTTCCAATACACATGCAGGGCTGACAACCACTGGTCTAAAGCCTGGGCTAAGAAAATCCCCTCTCAACCTCCCCCTCTCCCATGGGGAATCTGAGTGACCCCCCCTTTTTTGTGTGTGTTCTTGGAGTTAGGGGAGTTTGGTGGGCCAGGCAACGCTGGAAGGCCAGGCTTGGCTCAAGGCCTCTGTGTCAGAGAGGGGAGGGTGGCAGCAGCCCTGGCATCTTGATTACTCCTGTCTGAACTGCTTGCATATTGATTTCTTTCCAGTTTCCACAGGCAAAAACCTGATTAGAGCCCCTGATTAGCCCCTCTGCTGTCATTTGTCTAGATTCCAGTCAGAGTTCAGGGCCCTTGGAAGGCGCTTTGGGTAGTTGGCTAAGGAGACATTGTTTACCAGCTGGCCCAGCTGGGGCTGGGTTATAGGAGGAGAGAGAGGGGGTAGGCCTGCCTTGTCACCACTGGTGGAAGTGGGCACGCCTTGCTGGCACATGTGCCTTCCATCAGGCCTGACTGGCCCTCCTCGAAACGTGAAGAGGATGCCCACAGGAGCATTGTAAGTGCATCCCAGCTTTTTTTTTCCATACCATCTTCCCAATTGGCTTTTGGGCGAGGGTTAATAACCCATTTCACAGATGGAGAAACTGAGGCCCAGGTAGTGGAAACAATATGCCCAAAGTCTTACAGGGAGAAGCTGAGACGGGGTGTTCTGACTGCTCATTCAGAGCTCATTCCAGAGGAATTGACGCACTGGACCTTCTAGCCCTCAGGGCTGAGGTCTCAGGAACCAAGGAGAATTAAGGGATGTTCTGGTGAGTTTGAGCTCTGTATTTAGAAATGGCCAACTAATGACAGGAACATTGTTCGGTTCAAAGATTCTGCTAAGTCCTGGGAATATCTGCTAACCTTTGGACTGGAGCTCTATGTAGGCATTTGTTGAGGCGGGTGCTCTGTGGGCCCGTCTGGACTTGAGGTGCAGGCCAATGAGGACTTCTAGTGTATGTGTTCTTTATTGTATGTGTGGAAGTTGTTGAGTGGTATGGCGTCTGTGTGTGTGTGTGTGTGTGTGTGTGTGTGTGTGTGTGTGTGTGAGAGAGAGAGAGAGAGAGAGAGAGAGAGAGAGAGAGAGAGAGAGAGAGTGTGTGGAGGTGGGTGGAACATTTAGGGAACTTTCACTCTTCTGGCGACATATTCCAAAAGAAAAATGTAGCTTTCATGTCACTTAACAAATGAAGACTGAGGTATAAGGACCCAGAAGCGAATTTGAAAATGGAGGCTTTGCCCATGGGGGTTCACTGCTCCAACTTTGGGCTCCATGGGTCAGCTTTGCCCAGGCACCCAAATGCAGACACCAGGGGTTTGTACCTTTACTTTCTAGCCAAGGAAAATAGCCCTTATTCCATTTGATTATAAATATAATGTGAGCTCTCCTTTTGATCCCTTTCTATGTAAATATGCTTACCAAAATGGGTTTCTAGAATACATGCTATTTTATCATCTCTATCTCTTGCTCTCTCTTTACTTAACAGTGTGTGGGAACATTTTTTATATGACTATAAATTTAATTGACCAATTCTTTCTGGTTAGACATTTAGGTTGCTTTCATTTCATAGTTTCTGGAGATAATGTGGCAATTACAAAGATGTTTGTAGGGTCAAAGATGTTTGTAGGGTCATACACTTCCTCCTCTTAGGCTGAATTCCTGGAAGTGGCATTTCTGGTTAAAGGGATGTACATTTTCAACAAATGCATGTTACTTGATTTCCAGAGAGTTTTGCTCTTTGTATGGTCACCAACAATGAATGGGACAGTCCATTTCCCACGTGGCTGTCAATTCTGGGTAAAGATATTGTCATTCTCTTAAATATAGGTAGCCATTTTGCACGGGAAAATGATATCTCTTCTTGCATTACTTTTAATTTCTTTTTTAAATTGTGAGGTTAGACATTTCTGAATGTTTACAGTCATTTGCATTCCTTCTCTTTTGAGTATTTGGCTTAAATATATTTTTGCAGACATATTTATGTTTTTCTTGTAGATTTATCACCGCCTCTTGCATATTGGGGATATTAACTATCGACTATCATACATGTAAATAATTTCCAGTTTGTTGCTTGTCTTTCTTTTATTGCAGTAAAATACATACGACATAGCATTTACATCTTAATCATTTTAAGTGCCCAGTTCAAGGGTATTAAATACATTCATACTGCTGTGCAGCCATTGCCACCATCATCCAGAGAACTCTTTCCATCTCGTAAAACGGAAACTCTGTACCCATTAGGCAACAACTCCCTATTCCTCCCTCCCCCAGCCCCTGGCAACTACCATTCTAACTTTCCCTCTCTATTAAATTAAATATATATATATTTTGAGTCAGGATCTCACACTGTTGCCTGGGCTGGAGTGAGGTGGCACCAGCTCCAAACTCCTGGGCCCAAACAATCCTCCCTCCTCAGCCTCCTGAGTAACTGAGACTATAGGCACGCATTGCCATGTCTGGCTAATTTTTCGATATTTTTGTAGAGATGAGGTCTCACTATGTTGCCCAGGCTGGTCTCGAACTCCTAGGCTGAAGCAGTCCTTCTGCCTCAGCCTCCCAAAGTGCTAGGATCACAGGGGTCAGTGTCTGCACTGGGCCCTGTCTTTTTCTTTATGGTTTCTGAGTTTAGATCCCTCCACCCTCACCTTGTGCCAGGTCCTTTAAGGATGAAGCGTATTTGCCTGTGTCTTCTTTTATAGTTTCATTTTTCCACTCATCATTTTAATTCATTTGGAATTTATTTTGAGGAAAGAGTGAGGCTAGGGACTGGCTTTATTATTTATTTTTCTCAAATGGTAAATTATCTAACGCCACTCATTTGAATAATCTAAACTCTACCGCTGATCTGAAGTAGCATGTTTATCATGTACCACATTCTTGTCTAGACCTGGGACTATTTCCAAGTGTTCCTTTTGGTTCCATTGTTCTGTTTGCCTGTTCTTATACCAGTGACACATGATTTTATTTCTCATTGCTTTATCATCCATTTTGAAACCTGGCAATGCAGGCATCCCTCATCACTTTTCCTTTTTACAGTGTTCTTGAATATTCTTGTGTATTTAATTTTCAAGGTTAATTTATTACTCATTTTGTCAAGTTCTAAAAAATCTCATTGAGATTTTGACTGGAATTCCATTGAAAATATTTATTAGTTTAGGAAGAATGAACATTTTAATATTTATTAAAATCTTATCTTTTTTTCCTTGGAGACAGGGTCTTACTCTGTCACCCAGGCTAGAACGCAGTAGTGCAGTGATGTAGTCATAGCTCATTGCAGCCTTGAACTCCTGGGCTCAAGGGATCTTCTTACCTCAACATTGTGAGTAGCTGGGACTGCAGTTGTGTGCCATTATGCCTGGCTAATTTTTATTTTTATTTTTAAATAGAGATTGGGTCTTGCTATGTTGCCCAGTCTGATTTCAAAATCTTGACCTCAAGCAATTCTCCTGCCTTGCCTCCCAAAATGCTGGGATTACAGGCATAAGTCATTGTGCCTGGTCTGTATTCTTACCCAAGAAAAAAGTACATCACTCCAATTCTTTGTTCTTTATAATCTTTGAGTAGAATTTTTCTTCATATATGTCTTGCTTATTTCTTGTATAGTTTATTTCCAGATATTTTATGTTTTGCAGTTTCTATTAGAAGTATGATCTTTCTCCTATTTAAAAAAAAACTGGACATTCTTGGTATATAAGAAAGCTACTGTTATTTATATTTTCATTTTTTAGCTGCTACTGTTCTGAATCATTCTGGTTTTTAAAATTTTAGTCATCTGTTTGGATTTGCCAGTTAGACAGTTGGAATACATTAATACATTTCCCAATATTTAGGCATTCTTATTTTTTTAAATTTTAGATTCAAGGTGTACATGTACAGGTTTGCTACGTGGGTATATTGCGTAATGGTGAGGTCTGGGTGTCTGTTGATCCCATCACTTAGCTGGTGAGCATGGTCCCCAGTGGGCAGTTTTTCAACTGTTGTCCCCCCGCTTCCTCCTCTCTTTAAGAGTCCCCAGGGTCTGTTGTCCCCATCTTTATGAGCGTGTATATCCAGTGTTTAGCTCTGACTTATAAGGAAGAACATGCAGTATTTGGTTTTCTGCTTCTGTGTTAATTTGCTTAGAATAATGGCCTCTGGATGCATCCGTGTTGCTGCAAAGGACATGATTCATTCTCTTTTTTATGACTTTTTTTTTAGTCTTCCATGTGTGTATGTACCACATTTTCTTTATCCAGTCCACTGTTGATGGGCATCTAGGTTGGTTTCATGCATTTTCTATTGTGGCATTCTTGTACTTGTTAGACAAGCCTCGTTTAGCCATGGAAGATTTTTACATGATCACTGATTTATTTAGTGTTTTTATCTCTTCTTGGGTTAGTCAATCTGAGCAATTATTAATTTCCAAGATCATTTATTCATATTTCCCATTTATTACATAGGCCTACCAAATATTTTCTTTTAAGTTTTCTAATTTTCTACATCTGTGTTAGGTTCTTTCTTAAGGTGTTGACTTTGTGTTTTTATATCCTCTGTCTTTTCTTATGAGGGTTTTAATGATATTAAGACTTTCAATTTATTTGTCAATTTTATTTTTTTCTAGCTCATTAATATGTTTGTTAAATTCTTTCTCTTGTTTTCTTTAGATTTGCTTTGTCGTTCTAGCCTCTGATTTCTTGAATGCTTATTTTCATTATTTCTTATTTAGTAATGATAGTTTACTATGAATTTTCTTGTAAGGGCAGATGTTTTCCAGATCTAATAGAATTGTGATATAAATTTCTGATTTCTGCTATATTAAAATAGCCTGAAATTAATTTATTCTTTAGGTGAATAGTTAGCAAAGTTGAACTGAATGCTTTCTGATTTTCCAAGTCGATTTTTTCCTTTGTTTTTGCTTCTTTCTAATTTTATTGCATTGGGCTTTGAGAGTGTGGCCTGTGTTATTTCCACATTTTGACATTTATTGTTGTTTTGTTTAGTCAATTTTGTGATTGTTCCATGGCTTCTGGGAAAGCAGACACACACTTTGTTCACAAGGTACAGAGTTTGACATGTATCTGGTGACTCAGTTTAATAAATTACATTATTGAGGAACAACTCTCTAATACTGTTCTCTGTTCAAGGCAGTTGGCAGCTGTGCATACAAATTGCAGACGTTTGTAGGGTCATGAGCACTGGGGCTGGGGAAAACTGGTGTTTTTCTCTTCCATCACAATCCAGTGTTCCTGTGACTCAAGAACTTGCTGAAGTCCCGAGCTTGACAGCAGACCAGGAAACAAACATAAGCGACCCCTGAGTAGCTAAAAGAAAGAGCATAATGTCCATGTGCTCCCAAGCTCCAATGTGACCAGTGTCAAACTCCAGGCCACAGTTAATTGCCTCTGCCTTTATGTTGTACCTTGCCTTCTAGTGAACTTGGTGATGAGGCTTCCTAGTCCATCAAGGACTGAGAACAAAAATTTCACAGACAAGTGAGCCAGGCGTATGGTTGACTACCAGTGAAGAAAAACGTATCTAAGTCCTCAATGAGCACAGAGGATGGAGCCTAGCACAAATGTGCAATCACCAGTGCAATGAGTGTGTGCTGGACAGCTCCCATTTTTCACTGCAGCCTTTCTCTCCACTTTTCACCCTGTTCTGTGTCCACCGAGGCTGGTATCAGTCCCCAGTCTCAACTACATCAAGGCCTTCTAGTTGGGTTTGGCCCAAGAGGATTGATTTCCTGGAGAGAAAAAGGAGATGAGATTGGTATTGCATCCCTTCTGCCAGGAGCCTTCGCCACACAGCCCTGTCCCTGGGCTCCAGTAACTGCTCCTGCCTTTGCTGCTCTAGGACTAGGTGTGGTGTTTACTCCAGGGTGGTGCGCTGTTTCCTATGGTTTCCCTCCTTCCAATTACACCTTTGTACATAGTCTTGATATTATACTCTTCTCTCAAATTACCCAATTTGAATGTTCCATCTGTTTCCTGCTGGACCCTAACTGATACAGAGCTGGTAGGAAACAGAAATAATTCAATCCAAGCTCCTCATCTTTTGATTGGGACAGTGGCATGTTCAAGGTCACATAGAATGTGTATGGTTGGCTGGAACTATAATTTAGAACCCTGGGGTCTCAGTTTGCCGTTCTTGCTTCTCCAGCATTCTCTCTTTGGATGAAATTTTGTTATATATAGAGGGTTAGGATTGACTGATAAACATAGAAGAATATGAAAAATAGATCAAAGATTTACCACCCTCTTCATTGGAATCAGGCCCAGCTAATCTGATCTTTTGAATCATTTTAGGGGAGTGGGAGGGGAGGTAGGCATATGTGCTCTGCTTCTCATTTAGATTCAGCATTCTTTTCTTCTTATCTGTATTTTCTACTTTTTGTAATAAAAAAGTTACTGTAGTAAAGAAGTAAGGCAGACTTTAAGAAATGCTTTCAGTTGAAAACTTCTGGTGCTTAAAAAGAGTAGGCAAGTCTTCAGCTTTTTAGACTGTTCACCTGTTCATAGCAGTACAGTTCTGGAAAGTTCTAGAGTGTTCTGGAGAAGAGATTTTTACTGCATTACTAGATGAGGACTAGCTGGTCCCAGATCCCATAATGGCTCTTTGGAGAAGGTTTGTTGCAGAGTTCAAAATAGGAGAGGCTTTTAAGAAGCAGAATTCAGAGAGTTAAAAAAAAAAATCAATTTATTATCATTAGGATTATTTCAGTATTTTAAATTAAAAAAAGAAAAGAAAAATCAATGAGGGATTTATTGTTGCAATTTAGGTGCCCAAAATGGAGAATCACTTAATGAATAACTTTTGGGATGTCTTAGTTTGTTTTGTGTTGCTTTAACAGAACACCTGAGGTTTGATAATTTATATGAAAAGAGGTTTATTTAACTCATGATTCTGGTGACTGGAAAGTCCTAGAGCCTGGCACTGGTGTTTGCTTGGCTTCTGGCAAGGACTTCTGTGCTGTGTCATAGCATAGTGGAAGGTCAAGGGGGAGGTAGACATGTGCGAAGAGCAAAACACAAGGGGTGTCCTCGCTTGATAACGACTAACTCTTGATAACAACTAACTCATGCATTTCCATGAGAACTAATCTATTCCCATGAGCACTGAGACATTAATTTATCTTACGTACCTAATCACCTCTTAAAGTCACACCTCCCAAAACCATTATATTTAAAATTAGATTTCAACTTAAGTTTTGGTAGGGACACTTAAACCATAGCATTGTCCCACCTTTCTGACCGTTGTACTTTGTACAACCTCTTGGATACATAGGGAAGGAGGAAGAGTCTTTTTTCATAGCCCATAGGCACTAGAATTGAACCCCCAACTAAGCTTCAGGGTCTTAGCTGTCACAGAATAAACTAAAAATGAATCCAAAAGTTTATGGCTTAAAACCAGTGTAAGCTTATTCCTCTGATTTATTAATAGTCCAGTATATTCAGGTGGGTGTCTCTCCATGTGGTGATTCAAGGATCCAGGCTTCTTTCATCTTGTGGCTCTGCTGTTGCTCAGGGCCTTGTTCTAGTCTGCATGTTACACAACCAGATTCCACCCATTGGAGGGGAAAAGAGTTTGGAGGAAGCATTCTCCCTTTCATAAAGCTCCCCTTTCAGAAGTAGCACATATCACTTCTGTTCACATTCCATAGGTGAGAATAAGTTATTTGGTCACTCGTAACTGCAAGCAAAGTTGGGAAATGGAGACCGGCCTTGTGCCTGGGAGGAAGGGGATAACAGGCTTGGATGGAAACTAAATCTTCGAAAGATGAAAGAAACTGCCCAGAGTTATACAACTTGTGTGGCAGGGTTGAATTTGTGTGATTTTCTATCCCATGTGCTTTTCACTACTTCACAGTGCCCCAAGAACTCAGATAACCAAGAGTGAGAAGACTAATACCTTCTATCTGCAGAATGTTCTATAGTCAACAAAGTTGCCTTCAGAGTCACCACTTCAGTCACTTCTTGTGGTTAGTAACTTCTCTCTTCCACCTCACTCTCCTGGTCTCTCCTATCTCCACTCCCCATAGCTGGGCTCACAGATGTACCACCTTAGGGTGTTATTTGGCTTTAATTCTTGAGTGGTTCCTGAACATGTTGGCTTCTGACTCTGAAGAGGTGCACATAGTGCCTGCTTCTTATTTAGCCAAATTCTGGGCGCCTACACGGTTCCCCCAAGTGGCCGCTTGCTTTATCTCCCAAAAACTCCAGATCCCCTGACAGGGCTCCTCAGCCTGACTCTGGGCCTGCATCCTTCCTTCAACCCCTGTTCAGGTGCTCCAGCCTTGGTTTCAGCTCTAAGTTCCTCTCCCCTAAGAATGCCTAGGGCTTTGATTCTCTTGGACGCTCAAGGTGCCGCCTGGAACTACACCCTGTGCCCTTGAAAATAACAGGCTCTGTCTCCTAGGACTGGAGCCAGGGAGTGTCCTTCTTTCCAGATTCATGACCTCTGGATGGACCCCATGTTGAGGCTTCCATCACCTCCTGGGGAACTTTGGTGTTGAGAATGTGGAGATCTCTGTGAACTGTTTTATTCTTCCACAGATCACCTGGTCTGATTCTAGTCTCTTTGCCTCAAATCGGCTGTGAATTAGTCTCTGTTCCTGCTGAACTCTGAGATACAATAGCTCTTTGAGATAGGCATGAACAATACCATTGTTATCCTCTCTTCTCTTCTATTTTTACAGCTGCAGAAAAGATGGCTCAAAATGTTAAACGATGTTTCCAGTGACACAACCAAGGCTTGAAACTGAGTCTCCTAATTCTGGAGTTATTCATAGTAGCACAGGGAGTTATATTTGAAAGAGAGTGTGGAAATCACTTAGCCTAACCACTCCACACTCCCTTCCTTCACCCCGGCATGTCATAAGGAGGAAGAGAATCTGAGGTTACTAGGTTCGCTAGAGGCATGGTAGCACCAGAAGGCTAGTTTCTTTAGCCATTTTCTCTGATGTCTTGCTGCTTCGAAAACTGTGTGAGGGTCCTACCCTTGACCCCTGCAGAATTTTCCTGAAAAGCTCATGATACCCAAGATGTCAGAGGAATCCAGGGCTGTGTGTGCCAAAGGCATTGCCTTATTTCTGATGACAGGAATAGGCAGCTTTCTTTTTATTCAAAGACGGTGGTGTTCAAATCTGACCCAAGTGTCAGACAAAAATCCAGACCTCATGCTGGGGAGGAGTGTCCACTCTGCAGATTAGGAAGAATGTCTCAAATGGTCCCAGGTATATGAAGGCTGGGGAATTACGGGCTTGGAGATCCTTAGGCAGGCAGCCCAGGGAGCAGGAATTGAGGGTGTAATATTGATCACGTCTAACCTCAGATCGGCTTTCAGTTTCAAGTTGCTGAGAGACATACTTGGTCCCGACTGGGGGTTAGAAGACCTTGGCTCTGCCAACCATATGACTGTTGATTTTCTAGGGCACTTAGTTGATGCTCTTCTTTGGGTCCCAGTAAAATACCTCCTTCTCCCACTGGCAGATGGTCACTGAGTCTCATGTATCCAATCTCTTGAGATTCTCTCTAGTTCTTCCTTCTCCTCCATCCCTGCTGCCAGATTCTTAATCCCAAACAGTCTCCTTGCTGGCCTCTCTCCCTTCAACCTGGCTTCTCTCCAGATCTGAAGATAATCAGCCCCTGTGTATAGCCCCTGAGTGACTCTTGGTTACTCTTAGACTAAACTTTAAACCAGCATGCCATTCAAGGCTCACCCCTCTCCTGTCCCGCCCTCTCTGCTGACTTCATGCTGGCCCTCCCAGGTAGCCTCATGCCTCTAGTGTTTGCATGTGTTCTTCCTTCTGCCTACAATGCCCTTCCCTCTTTTCTTTTCTTTTTTTTTTTTGAGTCGGGGTCTCACTCTGTTGCCCATGCTGGAGTGCAGTGGCTTGTTCACGGCCACTGCAGCTTCGGCCTCCTGGACTCAGGTGATTCTTCAGCCTCAGCCTCCTGAGTAGCTGGGGCTACAGATGCATGCTGCCATGCCTGGCAACGTTTTTTGTTTGTTTGTTTTGTTTTTTTGTAGAGAGGAGGTCTTGCTGTGTTGCCCAGGTTGGCCTCGAACTCCTGGGCACAAGCAGTCTTCTCGCCTCTGCCTCCCAAAGTGCTGGGATTATAGATGTGAGTCACCTGACCTGGCCTAATGCCAGTCCCTCTTGATGTAAAGTCTTCCACCTGGAGCTCACTTACTTTCTCTTTGTTTCTCATCTATACAATGACCGTCTCAACTTTCTTATGACAAAGTCTCATTCGGAGGGATGATGCCTAAGTTGGGTGCTCCTCAGACACACCTAGCTTTAAGGCCACAGAGAAGCTTCCTTTCCATTCTGTTGTTCTGGAAGAGCCCTGGGTTCTGCCTGAGGCAAGCTAAGGAGTCACAGGAAATGTGCTGGGTATTAGGCAGGGTGTTGGCAGGAATCGGACATTCTGAGTAACAGAAGAAAGTTTACTCACAGAAGCACTTGCTCGGTGGCTCAGTTTGTAATCCCACGCTTTGGGAGGCTGAGGTGAGTGAATTGCCTGAGCCCGCCGGTTGGAGACCCGCCTGGGCAACTTGGCGAGACCTCAACTCTACAATAAAAAAAAAAAAAAAAAAATTCACCGGGTGTGGTAGCGTGCGCCTGTAGTTCCAGCTACTTGGAAGGCTGAGGCGGAAGGATTGCAGGATCCCAGCAGGTCGAGGCTGCGGTGGCCAGGAGCGTGCCACTGCACTCCAGTATGGGCAACAGAGTGAGACTCACACAAAAAAAAAAAAAAAAAAAAAAGAAAGAAAGAAAAGGTGTGCCAGGGTTTAGGGAATCCATAAGCGATGGTGGAGCACCCTAGGGCTACTGAAAATGGGGAGCTGTTGCCATACAAAGCTTGAAGGGGCCGTTACTCGTCCCAAAGAGGGAACCATGTGGAGAGGGTCATCTGACAGGAGCTATGGCCCTCATTAAGGGACACAGACAACCCACGGTGAACTGGCAGGCAAGAGCTGGAGAAATCAATATCCCAACTTCTCCTCCCCTGGGGACCTCCTGTGGATGCCTCCCATTGGACATACCTAACCAGAAGGCAGAGGGCCAGAGAGCTCATCAATGAAGTCCATAAAGGTCATCTTCTCAAGACACGGACCAGGGTGGAGAGTGGATCTGCAAGGGAAGATCTGGTAGAAATCCCGTAGCATCCACAGACTCAGCACACAGGAGTCCAGCGGGGGAGAACCCCCCATGCACAGGAAGTCAGATTCCATGTGGTTTTAGTTTTGGTTTCCAAATCCAACTCACCATAGACACGATGAGATGGATTTGGAACGCTGTAGTGGTGATGCCCCTCAGTCAGAGCTGAAGATGCCAGGCTCCGGGGTGAAGCTGCCAGGCATAGGCACTCTAATGTGTGGAGGAGCTGGAAGTGGTGCTGAGATTTTTGGTCTTTAATGCTGCTTTGTGTCCACTCTGTAGTGTCACCACCTCTTCTGGCTTTGCTTTGGGGCTGATGTGGTTGGCAGGGAGGCAGAAAGGTACTTCTAGATGGCTGGAGGAAAGGCAATTACCAGACACTTGTGATTTTTCTCTGCAGGTAGGGGCAGCAGAACTCACCACCCCATTTTTTTCGGCCTTGAACTTCACACCCTGGAATGGACACTTCCCGGGCAGGCTGAATACAGTGTGGCCCAAAAGTCTCGAATGACAGAGTTCCAGACTGGAGGCTCCATCTTGAGGGAGAGCAAGGACTAACGGAATGGGCAGGTCTTTTCTTTCTTCTTCCACCCAGCATTCATTCCCTCTTCTGACAACAGTACCTTGGTTTCCTCTCGGGCCCCTCGCGTCCACTTCTAGTTTTATGACTCCACCCCAGCTCCAGCCTGACCAATCAAACTACACCCCTCTGACCTCCGAGAAATGAATTGGGGATGGTCATGTGACCCAAGCCAGGCCAATCAGAGCCCAAGAAACTCAATTCAAGGGGCATTGTGAAGCTATCAGGGAATATGTGTTTTCTTTTCTGCTGCAGATGCAGAAAAAAGCATGTGATGTGGGCCTAGAGCTGCTGGAAACCAGTCTTGCCAATACAAGGGAGACTGTAGCCGACATGAGAAAAGCAGAGGTAATGAAATGGAAGGAAAGAGGCTGGATCTTGATGGTGTTAACTATCGGATTCAGCTGTTCTTGAATCCACTTTTCAGTTGTTAGCCAGTGAATTCCCCTTTCCTGTCTAAGCTAGTTGTATTTTCTAGCACTTGCATCTTAAAAAACCCCGGTTAGGGTGGATGAAAGCGAAGCGAACATTGTCTCCTGGATTTGCTGTGGGTGGCTCAAACAAGAGCCACCAAGTGTTAAAGTAATAGGCTCCTTTGGAGGGCCCTCTCCCCGACAACCCCACTTGACAGATGAAGAAATGGTGGCTCAGGAAGGGGACATGACCGATTGGAGCGGTCCATGTGCCACTCTGCGGCAGTTCATGTTTCAGAATGTCCACAGAGTGTCTGTGCCGGGTGCTGATGGCTGCCCTGCTGAACCCTTCTCTACCTAGAGGCACTTCGTGGGAAACAGTGCTCTCCGACTCTGGGGAAGGATTTCAGACTCTCCCAGTGAGATCCTTTGTCCTATCCTTTAATGGCAGATGTGACAGAGGTATGTCAGGGGCCCTGGTGTGTAGGAACCTAAATGCAGAATCCAGAGTGGTGCAAAACAAAGTCTAAGCTTTGGCTACATCTGTATTTTCTCTGGGTCACTGGTTGCCATCTGCTGTCTGTCAGGGAAGACAGCAATGGTGGAGTCTGCCAGGCAATTTTTATTGACGGGGATGAGCTGGTATCTGGCTGAGCCTGGGGACATTTGGATCTTTAACCAGCTGTGTCATCAGTCACAGGTCCGTACAGGAGATGAGAAAGCTTTTGCTTCCAACCTTTGTAATCTTACTGAGATCTTCTGGCAAGGATTCTGGCACACAGCCTCTTAAGTAAAAACATGAACTTTCTCTTTCAAGGGGCCCGAACCCCGGAATTTCGGAGTGCTGAGTGAGGAAAGGAGGGGCAGGAGGGAGCTCTGTGTTCCCTCTAGGGAGCAACATTTTCCTCCAAGCTTTATGGACTCCCTGGTTTCAACTCCTAAACAACTTATTATGTTGGAATGTAAGGGTCTTTCCAACATCGTGATCTTTTAGCCACAGGGTCTACCCTTTCCTCTTCCTTCCACCCATCAGTGGTTCAAAGTTGACCTCTCTGGGTTTCTTTACCGATCATTCTACATCAGGTTGCCATGTGATAATAACAAATCTGCATTAGAATGAAATCTTATATGTGCAAATGATGTATTTTCCTATAATTGAGTTTCATTTCTATTTTGTTCCTGATTCTGATTGGAGGGAGACAGTAAATCCAGTTGGTTCAGATTTTCAGTGTGTTTAAGGTTTTATCTCCCTTTTCTTTAGTGCTGTGCCTCAGTTCTCAGGCACCCAAGAATGAGGAGCTTTTGGTGTGTGATCATTGATGCGGGCCACCTGAGCATCTACTGAGATGCTCTTTGTCCTGTTTGGACCTTGGTTGGTCACAATACACAGGGTCATTGCTCCACCCTCGTTCCTGACTTGCAGAGCTTTCTAGCTGCCACTTTCTCTCAGCTGCTTCAGTAGCACCTTGGGACTAGGAATATTCGGCTCCCTTCTCCCCAACTCTGAAGCTTCCTCAGACCGCTGCCCAGACATCCTAAGAAGCCAGCTCCACTCTATTGCTCTAGTATGAACCTGGGTAGGGATGGAACTGGGAGATGTGTCCTCTTCTCAAGTTCCAATTGAGAAATGAGGCACAGGGCTCTTGTAGGATTCCCAGATAGAGTAGATAGTTTCTGCCATTCTCTTTCTATAGGGCTCAGTCCAGGAGTGGTGAGACAGAGCTCTTTCTTGGGGACCCACTCCACCTTCTAACTCCCCTGATTGCTGTCTTTTTCCTGTCTTCCAGTACAGGGATTATAGCATAGGAAAAAATACTCAAAATTATATAGTAGCTTGAATAATAGTGGCAAGAACACTTGTTTTTGCCTTGTCTTGATCTTAGGGAGGAAAGCATTCAGGCTTTCATCTTTAAGCATGCTAGCTGTAGGTTTTTAAAAATAGATGTTCTTTATCAAATTGAGGAAGTTCCTCTCTATTCCTAGTTTTCTGAGAGATTGTGTCATAAAGTGACAAAATACTGAATTTTGTCAAGTGCTTTTTCTGCATCGGTTGATATTGAGATGTGATTTTTCTTCTTAGCCTGTTAACATGGTAGATTGTTACCATGATTAACTTTCGAATATTAAACCAACCTTACATTGCTGGAAGAAACTCCACCTGGTATATAAAAAGGTCCTGGTGCTTTTTACATATTGCTGAATTCCATTTGCTAAGATTTTGTTAAGGATTGTTTGCATCTCCAGTCATGAAGACTATGGTCTATAGTTTTCATTTTTTGAAATGTATTTGTCTGATTTTGTTATCAGGGTAATATTTATTTTATAAAATGAATTAAAAAGTATTCTCTCTTCTGTTTTTTGGGAGAGACTACTGAATAGAACTAGTGTTAATTCTTCTTTAACAATTCAACATAGTACTAGAAGCCTAGGGAGCTGAATAAGGCAAGAAAAGGAAATAAAAGGCCTACGGATCAGAAAGGAAGAAATAAAACTATACCTATTTTCAGATGTATGATAGTTTATGTAGAAAGATTCAAGGAATCTACAAGAAAAAAAACCCACAAACTTCTAGGACTATGAGTGAGTTCAGCAAGATACAAGATCAACATGCAAAAAAATCAATTGTAGTTCCATATAATAGCAGTAAACACACAGAAACCAAAATTAAAAATACAATACCATTTATAGTTGCTAAAAAATGAAATTCTTAGGTAAAAGTCTAACAAAATATGTACAGGACTTGGATACTTAAGACTACAGAAACTGATTAAAGAAATTAAAAAATGTTAATAAATGGAGATATAACATGTTCATGGGTTGGAAGTTTGAACATAGGTAAGATGTCAGTTCTCCCTAAGTTTACCTTCAGGTTTAATGCAATTCCTATCAAAGTTCTAGCAACATTTTTTTGTAGTACAGACAGGATAATTCTAAAATTTATATAGAAGGACAAAGACCTAAAATAGCTAAAACAATAATAAAAAAGACTAAGCCGGGCTCGGTGGCTCAGCCTGTAATCCTGCATCTTGGGAGGTTGAGGTGAGTGGATTGCCTGAGCCCGCGGGTTCGAGACCCACCTGGGCAACTTGGCGAGACCTCATCTCTACAATAATCAAAAATTAGCCGGGCGTGGTAGCG